>JAPERH010000493.1:0-15637 GCA_030411535.1 Beauveria australis
CATGTTAAAACATCTATACTAACATATTCAGCCGTCGTCGGCCTCACAAAATCAGACGGCTTACACTACGCCCGACACGGCATCCGCATCAACGCCGTGTGCCCGGGCTACGTCGACACGCCGCTGCTTGTCGACGCGGTGCAGCGCGACAAGGTGGACGCCTTTTTGCGCGGCGCAATGGTGCCCGTCCAGCGCCTCATAGAAACAGACGAAATTGCCGACGGCATCGTGTTCCTGGCGAGCCGGATGAGCAGCGCCATGCATGCGTCGACGCTGGCGCTGGATTTGGGCATTCATAGCAGCGCTTGAGTATTGGCATGGTATTTAGTAGGTGAGGTTAAAAAGGCTTGATATTATGTGACGCCTTGCCATGACAATGTAAAATGTAAAATGTAGATGGTCTGAGGAGCTGCGATATCTTGGTGTTTTGATGAATAAATAGCCAAATTATTATTTTAGGGGCAATAATCTGACGGCTGTTGACCCGCTTTTTGGTTTTCATACCTAGGCTGCTAGGTAGCTACCGATATGTAAATAACTATTTAGGTACCTAGTTATCACGTTTTGCTGCGGGCAGCCGCGGACCCGTCCCGTTTCCATATTGCTCATGTTTCAACAAAATATTTGGCCAATCGCTTCGATTTGCAACCAACCGAGGGGCAGGACAACCCCCCCCCGTTGCCGAATGCTTTCCGGGCCCGCTTGCTCGGGTATAGTAATCCGTAATCCGCGGAATTTTGGACCACGGCAACCACCAATAATCATTCAACTTGTGTTGGGCTTTATTATGGATGCCTCGTCTGGTTTCCACAAGCTCCCCTCCAGGCTCCAACCATTGTGAACGCCATCAATGCCTCCCCCACACTTGCAAGGTAATCGCCGTTTGTGCAGAGATATATCGCCTTGGCCTTGCCCCGGTGCCGCAATTATTGGCTCCGCGGCGTCAAGTCGGCTTCTTCACCTCGTCTTTCTGCTTTTTCTTCTCTCTCACACAGACTATTGACATATTCTTGCTCTCTACTCTCGCCTTTAATCCTCGCTTGCTCTGTGTGTGTGTGCAATTAGAGCCTCGACAGTTCCACAGTCCTGGATACACACGCGCGACCCAGCCTCACTCAGCCGTCAACCTCGGCTCTCCGCAGAAAAAATACTTCTCATCCTTTTCTCTCGAACCTCAACACCCCAGCTGATAGCCATTTCCTCTCCTCTACTCTATATTCGTACACATCTCCGCAGAAAAAAAAAAAGGAAACAAAGCGCGACAACGCACAAGCAAGCAACGATGCCTGTCCGCTCGCCGGTCCCCGACGTCGAGATCCCCTCCGTCAACGTCCTCGACTACATCTTTGCCAACCCCGACGACGTCACCGACAAGCCGCTCTGGATCGACGCCGATGACACCGCAAAGAGCCTCTCGCTGCGCCAGGCCCTCGCATGGGTCAAGCGCCTGGGCGCCGGCCTGCAGCGGATGGGTCTGCAAAGGGGCGACGTTGTCATGATGTGCTCGACCAATCACATTTTTGTGCCCGTGCTCTATCTAGGTGTCGTCGGCTCGACGTGCGCCTTTACCGGCGCCAATCCCGCCTACACCCCGAAAGGTGCGTGTTTCCACACCGTTGATTACACACATGATGAGAAAAGACTGGTCGCTTTGAGGAAAAGACGCAACTGACACATATCCAGAAATCGCATATCAAATCACCAATTCAGAGGCAAAACTCATTCTCGCCCACCCCTCCAAGATTGACGACGTCCTCGCTGCTGCCGCGGAAGCGCAATTCCCGCGGGACCGCATCTTTCACTTTAGTGACCATGTTTCCGGCGCCGCCCGCCCCGTTCAGGGCCTCCGCGACTGGACCTCCCTCCTCGCCGACGACGCCGCCGCCTCGTCCTGGACGTGGCCGTCCCTCTCCGCCGCCGAGGCCCGCACACAGCTCGCCACCATCAACTACAGCTCCGGCACGACCGGCCTGCCCAAGGGGGTGTGCGGCGCGCACCGCAACCTCGTCGCCAACGTGCAGCAGCTCATCGGCATGCGGCACCCCAACGGCCTCACCCCCGAGCTGGAACGCGACGTCTGGCTCGCCTTCCTCCCGCTCTACCACGCCTACGGCCAAATGTACACCATCCTCATGGCCGCCCGCCGCCACGTCACCGTCTACGTCATGTCCGTCTTTAGCTTTGAGCGCTACCTGCAGTGCATCGAGCGCTACCGGCCCAACGTGCTGCAGGTCGTGCCGCCCATTGTCGTCATGCTGTCGAAGCGGCCCGAGGTCCAGAAATACGACTTGTCGAGCATAAAGGACGTGAGCTGCGGCGCCGCGCCGCTCAAGGTGGACCTGCAAAACGACGTCGCGGACCGCTTCGGCGTCAACCTGGTCCAGGCCTGGGGCATGACGGAGCTGACGTGCGCGGCGTCGGGCTTGCCGATGAACCGCGTCGACAGGGAGGCGAGCTGTGGCATGCTGCTGCCGAGCTGCGAGGCCAAGTTTCTGGGCGAGGACGGACAAGAGGTGGGCGTTGGGGAGCCGGGCGAGCTGTTTGTGAGAGGGCCCAATGTCATGCTCGGCTACTGGCGCAACGAAAAGGCGACGAGGGAGACGTTGGACGCCGAGGGATGGCTGCGCACGGGTGACGTGGCTGTGTATAACGAACAAGGCATGCTATGGATCGTGGATCGGAAAAAGGTGCGTCCTTGCTTTCAGACTTGACGAGCACGTGAAAAAAAAAAAGAAAAAAAAAAAGAGTGCTAGACCCCGAATACAGACCGTATAAGGAGGGGTCTAATTTGATGAATTTAACAAGAAAAAGAAAAAAACCACCCGATGCTTGCTCTAGTTGGAGATTAGTTCGCCCGCTACGCTGTCCAGACCTAGCATGATTGTCCTATAGTTATAAAAACTACACGCTGATTAGCAAAGGTGGGTGCTGGGTCGCCGAGCCTTTTACGTTGCAAAAATAAACTAGAACAACATACCCAAACTCGAGCAGACCTGCAGCACAGGGAGACAAAGTCGTCTATGATTGACATGTCCTTGGGCAGGCCGAGTTGTCTAAATAACTTCCGTGAGCCGACGTCAGCGTACGGGTACTTGCTCTAACTTTCTGGTGGTCAGCGCCCAAAGCAATTTCCCTTTTGGGCGTTATGCCACGAAAATGGGCGTTATGCCACGAAAATGTGGGGACCGGATCTCTAGCGTATTTCCTTTTTTTCTTTCTTCTTCACTGTAAGTCTGTAAGACAAGTAAGACAATGCTCCTTGTCCATCTAGATAACTTATAATGGTCCTTGTCCATCTCCTCGGACAGTTGTCCTATATAGCTCATCTGGTAGGGCTAATTGCCTTGGTGTGAAGGACGTACAAGTTTACTTGCATCTTGTTCCCAAGGCAGACAGTCTTTTCTCCTTGTCCAAAAATTTGGCGCAAGACAACTAGCTAGGGTCACTAACTAATAGTTAGCATAGTCGGCACAGGCTGCCGTAGTGCGCAGACCATCCAAAGGTTTCTTAGTTAGTGCCACCGCCACCGGCACAGCAGTTCCATTCAGCTGGCTGACTAGTTCTTCCATATCGGGCGTCATGTCGCGAAGCGCCCCCGGTGGGCGATGCGATTTCGACCTGTTGCTCGCCGAGAGAACATGGACTCGGATGGACCCGATCCTCATCACATCCATCTACTTTGGGTGAAATGCAGCGAGGCGCCCATTGATATATATATATAATTATGTATATGGCTGTAGTCAGCAAATCTCGTCCCCCATCTTTGCTCAAGGCCAACAAACTCGTCTCCGATCCTCAACAATACGCTACAGCTAAACTATAAGCCAAGTACAGCGACACAGATCCAGCATCATGCCCAACGCGCACACTTCGGTGGCCATTGCTCAGGTCGTCTTTTACGCGCCCATCCTGCCGCCTGTCGTGTACCTGTTTTCGCGCAATGCCCGGATTCGCCCACGCATGGCCTGGTGGCCGCTGATACCCTTTAGCTTGTGTATGTTTTATGCCATGCCTCGAACAACAACAACAACAACAACAAGACGAAGAAGACAAAAGCTCACGCAGAGATTCTTTTCAAAGTCCGCCTTGCTGGTGGCATCGTCACCATCATTGCCGAGAAGCAGCCCGGCAACATGGGTCTCTGGATCGCCGCACTGATTCTTCTCAACGTCGGCGTCGTCCCGCTCATAGTCGCCAACCTGGGCCTCACTCGCTTAATGTACGTCTACAGGGCAAGGAAAAAATAAAGAGAAAAAGAAAAGGAAGAAAAATAAAGAAAAAAAAAAAAAGTGAAATAAACGCTTTCGAAAGTACTGACGACAGGCAGCATACAAGACAACCACGCCTCCAACCCCCCCTACACGCACCTTGTCAAGGCCCTCCGCCTCCTGTTCCTCCTCGCCATCCTGCTCCTCGCCGGCGGCAGCGGCACCGCCTCCGTCAATGCTCATCTCAGCCGCGCCCTCACCCTCGCCGGCTACGCCATCTTTACCCTCGAGCTGCTGCTGCTCACCGCCACGCAGCTCTGGTTTTTTTTTCTTCTTTTTTTTACTCGCCACCGCGCAGCGCCGCCGCCGCTGCTTCCGAGCAGCCGCCGGGTGCTGGTCGCGACGCTGGCCGCTTTCCCGCTGCTAGCGGTGCGCACCGCGTACGGGCTGCTCGAGGTCGCGCGGCAGGGCGGCGAGCAGCCGGGGAGCGCGTGGAACCCGCTGACGGGGTCGGCGCTGGCGTTTGCGCTGATGGCGCTGCTGCCAGAGTATGTGGTGCTCTTGGCTTGGGTGCTCGTGGGGTACGCGATACCGGCGCGGCGCGAGGTTGGCGGCGGGATGGAGGGGGGAGGAGGATGGACCGAGCAAGGTCTGAGGGTGTGGGGGTCCGAGGATGGGAAAAAAAGAGCGAGGTTGTGGTGCTGAAGGGCTTTGATACCCTGGGCAGTGTCTTGCTTGATGCCGTGATTACATGTTTTGAATCATGTGTACATTTTCTTTTACAACTGGACTGATTTAATCCATTCTTGACCACATGTCACTGAGCAGACGACAGAAACGTCAAAACTTGACAAGAGTAAATCCTGGATTTGTTTTCAAAGAGAAAACTCGTCTAATCCACAACTATTGGCAGGCCCTGCCATGCCCTTGAGACTCCGATTGCGTATGCAACATACATGTCACTCTGCGTGACGGCAAAATGACGAAACAAGTCTGTAGCGCTCAATGCATCTATAATAAAAGAAAAAAAAGGGAGCATGAGAAAGATGGAATCCGTCCACCATCTCCATATTCATTAAAAGCGATGTTGACGACCAACGCTCTCAACACGGACGCCCAGCTTGACCATTTCGCGCGAGTCAATGACACCACGGCCATCAAACACCCAGCGGGGAATTGTCATTGAGTCAGCAATGCGCTCCCAGTCGAGACGCTCCTTGGACTTGTACTCCTCGGCGCTGCCCATGCCAGTGGCGTGGCCAGTCACCTTGGTCTCCTGCTCCTGCTGGCAATCGGGACAGGCGCTGTCGCACGAGGGCTCAGTGTTGAAGCGGCTGAGAGGATCGTGTCCCTGCGCGTTCTCGCGCTGTGAGAGGTGCTTGTGAAGCGCCAGGATATCATTTTCAGAAGGCGTGTTGGTCTTGAAGGGACGGGGATCCGATTTGGGGTTGGGCTTGCCGCCAATTGTTTTGGGCGCAGCATCGGCCGAGGGCGCGGCGGGCTTGGGCATGGGCTGATTGCGGAACTCGTCGAATTCGGTGGCAATGACGACGGCAGTGGCATCGTCGCAGGCGTCATAGGCGTTGCCGTAGACGGAAATGTTGTTGCTCTCGGCCAGAGGCCCGAGCAGGGAACGGATTTCGTTCTTGATGACCAGCGGGTTGCAGCAAGGGTCGAAAACGGCAATCTCGCGTGGACGCTCCTCAAGCAGGGTCTTGATCATCTCCAGAGCAGGAGCCTCACGGGTATCGGAAGTGTTCTTCTTAAATGCGTAGCCGAGAATACAGACCTTTTTACCAACCAAGGTGTTGTTGAGGCACTTGATGACGCGGTTGGTGAAGCGGTCGCGGGCGTACTCGTTCATCTTGACAACTTGGCGCCAGTACTCGCCGACCTCGGGGAGACCCATGGTGTCGGCAAGGTAGACGAGGTTAAGAACATCCTTCTTGAAGCAGCTACCACCAAAACCAATACCAGCGACGAGGAACTTGTTGCCGATACGGGGGTCCACACCAACGGCGCGGGCGACCTCGTCGACGTCGGCGCCAGTCTGCTCGCAGACAGCAGAAATAGAGTTTATGCTGGAAATTCGTTGGGCCAGCATGGAATTGGCAACGAGCTTGGCAAGCTCAGAGGACCAGACGTTGGTAGTCAGGATGCGCTCGCGGGGAACCCAGGCAGCGTAGACGTTGACGAGAGCCTCGGCGGCCAGCTTACCAGTGGCAGTAGGGGCGGAGCCGATGAGAATACGGTCGGGATAAAGCAGATCGTTGACGGCGGTGCCGGCGGCGAGGAATTCGGGATTGGAGAGAATCTCAAAATGGACGCCAGGGCGGTGCATGGAGATCTAGTGAGCGTGTTAGCGCCAATTGACTTGCACCGCCGGGGGGGATTCCCGTGGTAGTAACGCACAGTCTCGGCAACGAGCTGGGCCGTGCGGCAGGGAACGGTGCTCTTCTCGACGATGATGGCACCCTCGCGGGCGTTTTGGGCGACGACGGCAGTGACGGCCTCGAAAGCAGTCATGTCGGTGGCGCTGCCAGCACCGATTCCGCGCTCCTTGGTGGGCGTGTTGACCGAGATGAGGACAACATCGGCTTCGGCGATGCTGCCGGCCACATCAGTGGTGAAGAAGAGGTTGCTCTGGCGGGGAGCAACACGGAGGTCGCCAAAGTCGGAGTTGACGGTGTCAGCGTCGCTGGTGGCCTCGTTGGAGAAGAAGGTCTCGCGGCTGCCGTCGCGGGCGATGCGGACAATGTCATGCAAGCCGGGCTCGTAAATGGGCGGGTGTCTCGAATTCCAGCGACGGATTCGGGTCTGGTCGCGGTCGACGACGGTGACCTTGATGTGAGGGTTCTGGAAGGCGAGGACTGCCGCGGTAGGACCGCCTGTGAAGAAGGTGTTAGATGAATGGATGTGCGTTTGCCGCATCAAGGAAGTGCCATGCTGGGCGGAGCAGTGGCCGCGTAGCGACGTACCAACATAACCAGCACCAACGCAGCAGATGTTTCGAATGGTGAATTCTGGATATTTGGAGGCATTGGTGCCGTTTGCCGAGCTGTTGAGGCTTAAGGCCTTGACCGAGTCGACGATGAGTGAGGACATGGTGATGGCAGGGGGGGCCTCTGGGTGTGTTAGTGAGGGCTGGGGCTAGTGCTGCCGAGCTGCTGCTGTATAGATTGTTTTGGATGGACGAGGTGATGCTCGCACGTAGGCTAAATCAAAACGCAAAAGAAAATCAGGCAAAAAGAGGAATAGTTTCACAAGACATGTACGAGGGGAATCAGAAACTCAAACAAGAAAAAAAAAAAGAAGCGGAAAGACGGAAGGTTAAAAGGGACTTGCTGGATCGGCCACGGACACAATACGGAGAGGAAAGATGGCGTGCAAGTGGTGGCCCCGGTACCGTGCGCTCCCTCGACACACGCCCCCAATGGTTGTAAGTGCTTGGCCAATTTGGCTGGGTAAAAGACCAAAAAGGACGCTAGAAAAATACAATTAATTTAAAAAAAAAAAAAATTACAAAAGAGTCAGTGTCAACTTTGTAGCCAGGGCCACACTCTCACGGCGCAAGAGACGCCTGTCAAGGGGGCAACAGATAAACGTGGGTGAGGCGCTTGGCGCTGGAGGTGGTCGAATGATGGGGGTGGGGAGAGAACCCACCCAGCACGGGTTGTGGGCACAGGATGGACTGCATTGCGCTGTATTACAGGCAACATGACAACTGTGACCAATGCTTTGGGCCGTTGCAACGTGCTCATTACAGCGGGGTTTGCACTGTAGTACCTATAGTACTTACTGGTGCTCACTGCTCACAACCAACACATCACCAATACCTCCAGCAACGAGTCATGGGAAGAATCCTTGGCTTCACACTCCCTTGACGACAAGAATCTGCGGAAAACCGAATAGTAGCTGTTAGCGGACTTTACAACTCTTATTCCGACGCCATGGTCAAATTTTAACTGGACCGTGGCTGACTTGAATTTCTTGGTCGGCAGCTATACAAGACTTGGCGCAGACTATCTGTTGACCTCCTGTAAAACAGTGGACTGCCACAACATGCAGCGCTATTCCACCTTGTATTCCTCACCAACACGCCGCTTTAAAACTCCTAGCACCCCTGTGTCCATGCTGCTAGGTACCTATAGGTGATTCCCAGCAACGATGTAGGCATTCGCTTCGTTGGAGATTCTAGCTTGGGCCCACTGCACCATGACCAACCTGCCTCAAGTGCCACATGGTGCGTCACGGCGCAAACTTGCCAAGACTCTATTCAATGCGCGCGACAACTTACATACTTTATCCTACTCATCCCACTCATCCCATCACTCCCTCTAGTCCCTCATGGCTCCCTTATCTACACCATATCTAGTCATGCCTGCGCTCCCCCTGACTAGCTAGCCATTATTGAGCGCGTCGGCGCCGATGCTTTGGTCCAGCTTTCTGTGGCGTTTGCCAAATCTACACCGTGACGACAGCATCTTACGCGGACTCGAGCAACTCTTGAACGCACATTGATTCCAGCGGCACTTTTCTGCCGATCCAGCTGAACCCACCCTACGGATGGTTGCACGAGTCCCGGAGACTATCCCGGGTCTTACGACACCGCAAATTACGACAAGATTGCTAAACCCGGGCGGACGCACACGGTACCGCCGTACCGGCCACGCGCGAGCAAACTTTGCTGCCCCTCCCCCCAGAAACATGCAACGGGTATGGCGCAATACCAAATGCAGCGTCTGGATAGGAGGGGAGAAAACAAAAGACTGCTTTTGAATGAAGCCACACGCGGCCAAGCAATTCCTAACGCACACCTGGATACCAACACCCTACGCATACTGGGGATGCTTCTTGGCTCTGCTTGGCACGCGACAAGCTGGTGTGGCGGACGTCAAAGGGAATAACGGGGGGAAATGAAAAGCTTGCTGAAATTGACCAGAAAAGCAAAGCGCCGAGCCACCAGCTCAAATGGATTTCTGCCGAGGCAGAACTGGCCGCCATGTCTGTATCTCAGCTCACCGGCTTGATTACGCAGCAATGAGCAAGATGGGCACTTCTCCACGACCGCATATTGGCCTCTTCCTTTTCATCACACGAGCAATATACCTGTTTATTAGCTCTGGCAAGGTCTTTGTTTCAACATTAAGCTTAGTTACAGAGGGGTGGGTGGTCGGGGCCGAAACCTGGTTATTAGCGCACGGATGCGTCGGATTGGTGGTCAGGAAAGCGGACCTTGTGTGCCATGCAGATGAATCAAGAGAATCGTCGAATTGCGAAACAAGAGAGAGGCGTTTTGCGCGCGCCTGCGAAGGACCTTTTTGCCTCTGTTTGAGAGTGCATGGTCGTCAGGCTCTTTCGTTGACTCAAGAGACAAGACACAATAGCAACAACAACAACAACAACGCCAACACCTCAACGTATGGTCATCTTGTGCGGCAGGATCTTGGTCACTTGCCAGCAACAGTATCGGGCAATAAACTCAACACTGCGTTTGTTTGGGTACATAATCAAATCCAGCGCTAGCAACAAGCAGTTAGCGTTGCATCTGGGGCTCTGCGAGCTGCACACAGTCGCCAACACACTTCTGTCCTCGGCTTTCTGATTACGGATACAGGTATTACTCTCCTGCCCAACAGATAGATTGGACGGTAGGTACAGACTGTGGGCAGTGCGCAGCCTGGTGTTGTGTGAGCATAACGACAACCATACCCAACAAAAGATGAGCAGTCCCTCGGCTGCCGATCAGACACTGCCTGCGTCGTGGTTTACACTGTGGGTGGGTGGTTCGGCGTTTATTAGCTCGACAGCACCCCATGCCCCAATAATAGTGGCACATTCTATAATATTCGGCAATCGCCCAGTAATAGTACCTGTTACAGCTTGCTCGCTCATGTCCGACATGACCCGGTCGAATTTGTGCCCTGCCGCGGCCGTAGGCCACACGAACAAGGTCAAAACATGGGGGGCACTCGAGAGGCGCTTCTTTTCGGCACCAAATGAAAACAAATAATTTCTATTTCCTTCTGTCGTCACCACGAGCCTCTGCCGTCGTCACGAGCGCACTTGCCTGCGCCAATCGGTCAAGCATTAGCCCAGCATCAACTCTTGCGCGCATCGCGCCTCTGGGCCAACCAGCGCGCCCACGGGGTCTCGAGCCACCCTGCTCATTCGCGCGAGCATGTCCCAGCCCTCGAGACGGTGTTGTTGGGACTAAAATACGACTGTGGTGATGATGCGCTGGTGATGACGGCACTGCAGCCTGTTATTGGCCGCAATGGACAATGTGGTTGCAGTCTGTTCTGTGATTGGTGGATCGCGATGCAGGCACCCGATTACGGCAATTCGACGATGGTGCGGGTACGGAGGCACCGCCACCTTTGACCAGATGTTTGTGGAAATCAAGATGAAGACTCATGTTCGAATTGGCCAAGATGCATCTTCAAAGAAAAGACGAGCGATCGGAGACTCGTACGACATGTTGCCATTGTTTCGCCGACAAAGCTATACATCAAATATAGCCGATGCGGCGATTTGGGCTATGCACGACTCGACAACATTCACCATGGGGCCTTGTATTCCGATTCAAAATCATATCTATATCCGTACATCCATCTACATCAGCTGCAGCAATTGCAACCCCTCCCCCGCTGGCCTCCAAAGTGCAAGTCCCCCTCTGCCCGCGCCCCGCCTCCCGCCGCCCACTCAGGCAGACTGCCGCGATGCCCGTGGCCCTTCTCGCACTCGCTATTGATACAGATTGAATCATGGTCATGATGGCTAGGCCAGGATGTGGCAAATACATGACAAGGCTGTCCCTTTTGGTCACCTTTGGCCCTCTTTCTGTGTGTGTTTACGTGAGGCGCCCTACCTACTTTCGGTAACCTCACCCATATTTGCCCCTACAAGTTTTGCATTTCCTTTTACCTTGCTCGGTGGAAAACTAGAAGCTTTTGGTTTGAGGGGCAACATCGGCGCCTCGCAGCCACACGTGCAGCGATCCTGTCTCACGATGAACTCTCACATGGCGGGGGCCCGACACCTTGACGGACAAAGAGCCACCGCGCCGTATCTCTGGCCGCCCACTGCCATGTACATATCTATCTAGTTCATGTGTTGACCGGCTATACTAACCATAGCATCTTGCCTGACTTGCTGCATCCAGTTCTCTCCCCTGTGAAGAACCTCTGTCTTGATCATTTTGCAGTCGTTTTCGCAAGTGCTTTGTAGTAAGACTACTACTCACTTGCACGAGACCATTGTCGCAAGGCTTACACGCCGTCTTTCTCTACCACCCCGCGACTGCTCGGCCTTGCTCAAAGATGGCCTCGTCTACCACGACCGGCCGATACCCCGACCATGACCTGTCGCAGTTCCCCAGCCAGCTTCGCGGCAAGCGCATTCTGCTGTGCACCGAGTCCTTTGGTCCTGTCAACGGTGTCAGCCGGACGACGCTGATGCTGGTGACGCACTTGCGCAGTCACGGCGCGCAGGTGGCCGTCGTCGCGCCGCATAACCACACCAACCACAATACCTTTTCGCCGCCGCCGTCGCCGAGCCTCTCACCGCTCGACAAGCAGCCCGAGGTGCGCCTGACGGGTTACCCGCTGCCCTTTAACCCGGAGCTGTCTGTAGTCTACCCCGTCCGGAACTCGACCCTCTATGCCCGCACGTTTGGCGCCGACGCCTTACCCGACATAATCTACCTCGCCTCGCCCGCCAGCCTCGGCTTCCAGGTCATGCTGCAGCTGCGCCAACAGCCCCGTGCCCAGCAGATTCCCGTTCTCTGCAACTTTCAGACGGACCTGGCCGGCTACTGCGACATTCTCTTCCCGGCCCCGCTGAGCCACGCCGCCGTCTTTGCGTTTGACGCCGTCCAGAGCTACCTCTTCCGCCACGCCTCCATCAAGACCATCTTTTACCCCTCGCGGTTCGTCAAGCGCTACCTGGTCAAGCAAAGCGTCCAGGCGGACAAGCTAGAGCTCCTGACCCGCGGTGTCAACGCCGAGCTCTTCAACCCGATTCGCCGCAGCGAGCAGCTCCGCAAAGAGCTGGCGCCCAATGGCGAGACAGTCTTTGTCACCATCTGCCGCATCGCCGGCGAAAAGGGCTTCGACTTCCTGGCCAAGGCGGCCAAGGAGATGGACGCATGTGGCATGCCCTTCAAGATGGTCATCGTTGGTGGCAACCGCAACCCCGACGTCGAGAAGGAGGTTCAGGAGCTGTTTGACCCCCTCGTCGACCAGGGCAAGGTGCTGTTCACCGGCTTCAAGGTGGGCGAGGAGCTCGCCGCCTACTACGCCAGCGCCGACGTCTTTTTGCACTGCTCCGTCACCGAGACGTTTGGTCTCGTGGTCCTCGAGTCCATGGCCAGTGGTGTCCCCGTCGTTGCCCGCGATGAGGGCGGCCCCTCGGATATCATTGCCCACGGCGACACGGGGTTCCTCGTTTCGCCCAATGATGTCGAGGGCTTCGTCGCCAAGGCCACCAAGCTGGCGTCGGACAGGATCCTCCGCGCCCGCATGGGTGAGGCTGCCCGCGTCGCCGCCTGCGAGTGCACATGGGACAAGATCAACAACAAAGTCGCCTGGCGCATGGCCGACACAATTGCCGAGCGCGCCGAGGAGGTGTCCCGGGCCAGTCCCGAGACGTTGTCGCGCACGCTGTCGCAGGATGCTCAGCAGCTGGTGCCCCTCTATGGCTGGCTCATGATGAACAATGCCATGCGCGAGGCCATTGTCAGTTGCATCGTCGACGCTCGTCTTGTTGCCGGACTGGGCATCATTGTTTCATTCTGGATTATTACTGGGGCTTACATGATGTTTATCGAGTCCATCATGTGGGCCAAGAACCGCCTCAGAGGCGAGCGCCGCTTGAGCGTCTCTTGATGATTGCCACTGCTGGTCTCTCTCTCTCTCTCTCTCTCTATATATATATATATCTATATATTAGCCTGTTCATTTCACAAGTTGGCGAATGGGGCTATTGGCTGGCTGATTTCTTGTATTTGTGATGAGATTTTACGTGGCGCAGACTGAACATGACTCGGCTGCATACTTTGATTTGACAATAACTTATTTCATCTCTCCCTTGTTGTTTGACCTTTTTTGTTTATCCCTTTCTTCACTCATCTCTGTTGTGATACGGAGTGCAAATTATAACTACTATGACATGGTTAACGAAATAATGTACGAATCGATTCTTGAAGTTGTTCCCAGGAAGTAAACATAGTCGCGGATATACCCAGATTGGATAGTCTAATTGAATCTATATTGAATTGCCCAGATACGGCCGTAATGAATGTTGCGAATCCAACGCCGTCGATTTCTTGGTCTACAATGTCGACGATAGGATAATAAGTAAGGAGCGAAAGACTGAAAAAAAAAAAATAGAAATTATTTCCCATAAGATTGAGCAGCTCAAAGAACCAGCTTTATGCAGCCCAACCACCACCTCACGCCCTCGCGCTGACTCTTTTAAACTGACTCTTTTAAAACGACTTGCCTCCCCGTCCACGACCGCCAGCGGCAGCGGCGCCCTTGCGCTCCTTGTACATTTCCGCGTACTGGACGCGCTCATAGGTGCCCAAGCCGTAGGCGGCCAGGCCAATCGCCAGCCAGATGGAGGTGATGATGAGGCCGATGGGCAGGATCATGAGCTGGACGCCGGGCAGGACAAAGGCGGCGGTGCCGTTGTGCAGGGCGGCGAGGGCGTCGTCGACGGCGGCCTGGGCGGCGGAAAAGTCGGACTGCACAACGTCGCGCGAGAAGACGCCGTTGACAAAGGTGGCCTCGTTGAGGCTGACGTTTGTGGCGAGGCGGACGCCGCTGCTGTTGGTGGCGGCGAGAGTGAGGGTTGGCATGACGAGCGTCTGAAGCGCGGCCCTGGTTCAAGAAGAAGGCCATGTTCAGGTCAATAATGTCACACGTGAAAAAAAGGATTAGATGATGCAAGGTTGGATTTACTTACATGGACATTTGATCCAACATTTCCTTCTTGTCAATCTGGCCCACGAGCATGTACGCATGAAGCAGCTGCGGGTTGTGATCCTCGCGGCTCTCAAGACGGCCGCCGTCAGACCTCGGCACCACCGACTTGGCGGCGCCCTGCATTCCATTTCCGGTAAGAGCAGCAGGCCTCACGGGGCTGGCGCTGGCGCCGCTGTACGACACGCTGACCTTGATGCCGGCGGGTGCGATGCCGGCCCAGCTGTCGCGGGGCTCCGAGACCTTGTAGAGGCGCAGCTCGGCCTCGAAGACGCCGGTGCGGGCGTCGAGCGACGGCAGGTTGTAGCAGATGCAATTGCCCGAGGGGTTGGTGGCGCGCGTGATGGCGCGCAGGGCGTCGACGCATGCGGCGTCGGTGTCTTGGTTCCATGCCGTGAGGTTGAGGGAGCCGTCGGGCTGGAGCTGGATGCCGTCATTCCTCGTGGTGGCATTGTTGTTGTTGTTGTCGCTTGCGTCGCCGGCTTGTGGCTGCTGCTGCTGCTGGCGGCGGCGGAGGACTGGCTTGGGCGTGAGGGAGAGATAGGGCGTCGAGAGAACGTCTTCGGCGCGGACGAGGATAGAGTCGGCGGCGAGGGCGAGGCTCGCGGAGGCGGTCCGGGCAAGCAGGTAGCCCGCCATGAGCGAGACGCGGAGGACCATGGCTTGTTGAGTTGAGGCTTGTCGACGGCGAGCACACGGCGTGAAGGGGGCGGTTGACTGGACGCAGAGTGGCTCGGTCTTTGCTTATACGGAATCGACTGACTGGAGCCTTTAGAAATTGACGAGGCTGAATGACAGGTTACGACGGGTCCTCTCCGCCAAGATGGATTAATTAAAGAATAAATTGGGGATATGGAATGAATTATCAAGCCTCATGAACTGCGCAGCAGCTCTCAGCCGGGAATAACAAGCGAAAAAGGGGGCAAAAAAAAACAGAAACAAAAGCAAGCGAGGATTTGCAAAAAGAGAAGAGAGTTACTACCAAGAACAAGAAGAACAAGAAGAACAAGAAAGGACAAAGCCCAGAGCGGACAAGAAACGAGAGCCAGACAAGGAGCAGAAACAAACAGGAGAAGAAACTGGAGAAGCAAAGGAAAAAAAATTAAAAAATAAATAAATAAAGGAAGACCTGGCCAGATTTTCCGGTCTGATACCAGTCTTGTTTCCTCCCGAGGACAAGATTCGACATCCTGCTACAAGGCCATCGTCGGTATGAGACAAGGCCGGCTTGGACTGCGTCGGGTCTTGCTTCGGGTTTGGTTTACGTTTTGTTACGGAACGAATAAGTAGTTAGTTAGCGTGCGCGCTGCGCCCATCTTGGCGGGCATCATTTGTTGTGGAATGAAGTATAGGCCACTTCTCTTTTTGCCCTTTTTTTCTCGCCCTCGTAATCTCTCACCACGCGAGGATAGATTGGCAGACTTGTGGGGGGGGGGGGGGGGG
>JAPERH010000496.1:0-20959 GCA_030411535.1 Beauveria australis
GGCTGTCATCAGGGCTCGTCCACAGTAACCAAGTCATGCTTGTAAAAGGATGATGTAATTCAATTAACCAGCCTAATGAAAATAATCTGATTCTTTTAGTATTTAAATCTGTCTTTATTATTTTATTATGAGTTTAATTGCTGAATTTTTGATTATATTATTGTCATTATTATTATTATTTAAAAAAAAAAACTAGTTTAGTCTCTTTGCATCGCTGGCAAGTTTCTCTTAATGACATGCAGCATGCAGCAAAACGGAGTAAAAGAACTCGGTGCCATGCGTCTTGCCAGCCCGCAAAGTCGGTGAATCGAGCCATCAAAGAACACGGCCAGACGCGTGCAACAATAACCACAACGGCCGCCCCCAACTTGCGGCTCAATTCGTGTCAAAATATACCGGCGTCTTCACCGCCCCCGAGCAGGAATCGTGTTGTTGTCAAGCGTACCAATCCCGGCCTAGTCTTGTACTAAATAAAGCAAAGTGACAGAGAAAAAGGCGCAAGGCTGTGCACGACTTCTTCACGTTGAACTCTGCGTTGATTAAAAAGGGAAAAAACACATGGAAAGAACCCTGTCACCACAAGTCATTCGTCCTGCAGGTGTTGTCATGCGTCGACGTCGTGGCTTCTTCCCCGGATAATTGCCATCATAGCGAGGCCCCTCTCAACTACGGTGATGCCTGCAAGTGGACAAACGCCCACGCAAATTGCAAAGAAAAGTAAGAAACCCCCGCCCGGATCCCGTTTCCTTTCAACGTAGCATCCATGATGCACTGAGCATATGGCATATCATGTGTACGACACACAGCCAAACTTGCCGAAACACTTGCAAACTTGGTCAAGCTCTGGTGGGGGGCGACTGCCCCTCATTGACAACTCAGCAAAATGGCGTCTCGTGAGCGTTCAAACCTTTTTAAACAGGGCGGGGGGGTGTGCGTATTTTTTTGCTTCTTTCTTTTGACAGCCTTTTGCAACGGCTCTGGCCCGATCACCCGCCTCCCGGAGTCCCATCCAGTCTCAGAAAAGAACGTTTAAAAAAAAAAAAGCAACCAAGATGGTAAAACGAAACGGCAAAGAGAATACGACCTCGTGACGGTTCCCTTTTTTTTTTCCTGTCTCGTCGAAATGTTGCACATCTGATAGGTCAGATGTGCAAGCAAGCAACCAATCAAAAATCGGCTTGGGGCCCGGTGCACGGGACCAAAGAATCGGGCAACATCGATTGGCTGTTCGTTAGAGCGTGACATTTACCAAAAGACAGCAAATGGGGTGTGTGTGTGAACACTTCCTGATTGAGAAAACTTGGAGAAAAGGGGAAAACAGGATTGCCAGAAACGTGCCAAATTGGATGAACCACGGGTTGCTGAGCGCATCGATCTGGTGTTGTTCTTGTGACTTGGCTACAAGAGAATGATGTAATTCGACCATCACATTGCTTCTCTACCCACGCTCTTTCTGGGCAGTATATGTTACTTGCCGTTTGATACGGTAGACTCTTCAGTCACTGGGTAGTCTTCAACAGCAACACGCGTCCCAGAAGCAAACTCCAGTTCACATCTACGGCCACAAATGCTGCAATATATCCGGCATTCACAGCTCCTTGCGCAGCCGCCCACCTCTGCGCGCTCCATCATCCCCCCTTTCCACGCCCCAGCCCCAGCTCCATCTCAGCATCGCGCCCACACTCCACCAACCCGGATCAGCAGCTCTAACCGCGTAGCCCAACAACAATGCCCGCGTCTGCCAGCACCGACTCCTCCTCCTCCTCCTCCCTTCCCCTTTTTCCACCATCAAGTCGCGTCGTCTACCATCCCGAAGCCCTGTTGTAGCCCTGCAGCACATGCAATGCACTTCCCTTCCACGGTGTACAGCAGCGCCTAGCCCGTGTGCGCGTACCCGTGGACGGAGCAAAGTTGGGGTGAAATCGGTGGCGTAGGCGTCGGCGTTGAAGGGAGAGTTTTCTTTTTTTTTTTTCACACCTTCATGAGCCGCAACAGGCAGAATGAAGAAGCCCATTGGCGCGAGGCTGAAGAGGGAACAAGGCGGCACCTTTTTTTGTGAGTTGATGGAGTGGATGACGGAGTCGGATGTAAGAGGTGGCGCGCGCATACAATCGCTTCTTTTTCCAGCCACGACTCTTTTGTTTTCTTTAGGCTGGCGTAATCGTGTATCGTAGCTTGCGCATAATAAGCCATTGAGACGCCCGTGCCCGTTGGCGCGTTGTCATTATCAGACGAGGCAAGGTTCTGGCGAGGCCAAGTCTCAAGAGCCGCCGCCAGCCAGCCAGCCATCCCCGCCTGATGGCACCCTGCGGCTGCGCGAGGCTGTGAGAACGAGTTCCGTCAAGAGCCCGCTTCAAATGATTCAGTTGGCAGTTTAAAAACAGTCGTCAATTCTATCAATTCATAAGAACTGGTTTGGGATCGAGTATTCTTAAAGAGAACAATGGCATCCAGCAGCGGGACCCGTGCATGCGGACACGCAGGTTATTCACGTCCACTACGCAAAGACAAGTCGATGTTCTCGCGGCTCTACCACATCACATATTGTTCGCTTTTCAAAGCAGAAGCGAGATGATTGACTACATCATTTGAAAATACTCGGTCATTTTTGCCTAGACAACTCACCCAACTCTATCCATCATCACTTTGGCACCCTCCCTCACTTACACCACAGCATGCATAGACAAGTTAAAAAAAAAAGTGTTTATCTCCCCGACGTTCCGTTTCACGTTGCCCACATTCAACCTCCTATGACTACCCTTTTCCTTTCAACTCCTTCCATTCTTTATTTGCCTTTTGAATTAGCCTTTGCATCTTGACTTGTACATGTTCTGTGGGTTCTCCGCACGGATCTCGCACCACAAGTATCTTATGCACGACCATTTTCGTCTCCGACATTTTCCTTTCGGCAAGTCTCTCCTTGAAGAATACAGCCATAACGGGAAAGCGATTTCCGTTGGGGATGCCACAAGAAGCAAGCCTTTTCTCTTCCTTGACGTGGCGTCTTTCCGTTGCACATCCCTGTGCACACGATACGATTCATGTCGGGCACTGACACTGACACAAGTGCTTGCTCATGTGTCATGATTCCTATTCTCGAATCATCTTAACCTTTCTCCATCTTCAACTCTTTCAACCTTGGGCCACGTCGCAGCCGACAAATCAATTACACATACCCCAAATCGACCGTGCGCTGGGCCCCCCCCAACAAGTTCCGATCGTCCCCTCCCTCCCACCTTTTCCCCAGGTTGGCCTTCTTTCCCCCCCGCGCAAAAAGGGTTTCACCACAGTGCGCATGACCTTTATGGTGACGTTTGCCTTCGATCCTTTCTACGCCTCGGGCGCGTGGCAGCCGCCGAGCCAGTGCAAAAAAAAAAAGAAATGCATGTGCGTGCGACAAGACAGCACATCTGCGCCAAGATCCCATCCCAACCCTGGGTTTATTCAATTTTTTTTTAATTGATTTGTATTTTTTTTTTCATCATGGTGTAGTCGAATAAAAAAAAAAGTTCTCGATTCTTGACATTGCGTTGCGCCCGTTGACGTGCAGATCTTTGCCCTGGCCGCAAAGTCGTCCCTGGAACAGTGGCTTAGTGAGGCGGCACGCGGTTTCTTGAATTAGAAGCCGGAATGAAGAAGGGGTAAATCATTTGATATTTAGGCAACAAGCATCGAAAAGTTGAACATCTTGCCATTCGTAGGAAAAAAAAAGTTGCTTATTTTGCGATTATCCATTCAAAAACTCTGGCAACAAACATGCCTCGGTATCCGGTAACGGCTTCATTAACGCACACATACATACGTAGAGGCGTTTACATTTCAACGCTTGCACACCAACAAAAGCTTCCCCGCCATTCATCACCAACAAGTCGGGGTTTTTTCGCAATACATACGTGCGAGTGCAGGGATCTTGTTTTTTTCCGCCGTCACACGGCAGACGAGTCCAGGGCCCATTTGAAGCCTCGGCGCTGGGCCCCAATTAAAAAAAGTCTATTACAACGAAACAAGCCTTTTTGTGCTCGCTCCCTCGTAAACAACCCCGCAAAGCACGAGCCCACACCATCCATCAATAATCAATCATCAATCACAGTGCCGCCCTTTCTGCTCATGCGGCCGCCACCAACAATGGAAAAGCCACCTCCACCCACCCGACGCCTCCTTCTCATCACACGCACACACACACACACACTCTCTCTCTCTCTCTCTATCACGGCCGTCACGATGCCTTAATTCACCGCAATGAAATCATATTGTAGTCATGTCAAGTTTTATTATGTTTTTTGTACGCTTGAGGCTGTCCTTCTCGGTCCCGGAATATGTGGAAGCTTTTTCCTTTTCAGCGCGATTCATCTTTTTTCAGCGCTTTTTTTGCTCTCTTTTTCGAGCGTAAGCCACATCCTCCACCTTTCCGATTCTTTTTCGCTGCTGTTCCCCAGCAAACGATATTTCCATCTTCCTCCATTATGCTTCCTCCGAGGACCGGCGTCTCAAGGTTGCCCTTGAATATACAGTAGTTCTTCATCTTGCTTTTTCCCCGCAAAGCCCCAATCGCGCTAGAGTACAAATCCACCATGGGAACGTAAATGGCGGTTGAAAACACAGACCGAACATGAATGCCCAAAGCCTCCGTAAAGGCTGAAGAAAACAAGAATCCTAGGTATCTTGAAAAAAAAAAGCAACGCCACGCAAAGTGCCAGAAATGTGTGATAAGAAATAGGTCATGTCCAGAGCCATGCCAGATGCGTAATCAAGTCACGCTGTGATGCTCGTTCCATTCAGGTAACCGCTTGGTGCTGTTACTGTCGTAATAAGATATGTATAGAGGTCGTATACCAAAGCGCCCTTGTAGAATTAGGTCAATAAATTGTCCAGTTACCAGCCCTTGGAGTGGTAGCCGTCAAAGGTATCCTTGTTGAAATATTGGTTCCAGCTGCTGGCGTTGGCGTCTTCACTCTTCTTCATGCAGGGCTTCTCTGGGAACTGCTTCAGATTGGCGACGTCATGCGAGGTGTGGCGGCGCTTGAGCACAGCGTTGGCAGTCGAGGTTTTCTGCTGGCGCTCCCAGAGAAGGTGACGGCGAAGTGACTCGGTAAGCTCCGTGGCAAGCATGTTGCGACGAGTGGTTCGCGGAGACAGGGCAGCTTGGGCGTGCACATGGTTGGTAGGGGCGACAATGGGCTGGGCGCTGGAGCGAGGTGCCTCAATAATGGGCTTGAGGTTGGAAGGTCGCATACCCTTCATCATCAGCGGGCCCTCGTCGGAATCATTGGGAGAGACACCCAAGGTCGAGCTGCTGGGTCCGGCGCGCGATCGAATAATGGCAGAGGCAGAGTGCGAGGCCTGGTTGCTGAGGTTCTTCTGGCGCTCGCTCTGTGCAAGCATAAGAGTGATGAGCGAAGGGCGAGAGACTAAGTTAGCCTTGGACTCGACGCGCTGAAAGAATTTCTCGTCGACGCTGGATTTGCCGCTATCCTCCATGGAGTCTTCCCAATCGGAGCAGTCATCGTCGTCGTCAATGGCACTTTCGTCAACGTAGTCGTCGTCAGTATCCGAGTCAATAGCGCTCTCAGCTTCGAGTTGAGCGTTGCGCGTGGTAGGCAGGACAACCTGCTTCTTCTGGGGTACAACGGCCTTGGCGGGCAGGGCATCGCTCTTGGTAGAAGAGCTCTTAGTAGAAGCAGACTCGGAAGAGCCACCGATCTGGAACATGGCCTTGGGAGGCATCAGGCTGCTCTTGGTCATCTCGACGCTCATGCCCTGTTCGCTAGAAGAGCAAGAGCCGCCGAGAGCAAACTTAGCCGGTGCCTTCTTTTGAGCGACGGGCTGGTGAGCGGGAGCAGCCTCGGGCTCTGGGATGGCGGCCTCGATGTGCGAGGGTTGGGGGAACGATTCGCAGACGGGAACTTCGGGGGCCGGAATAACGTGGCGCTCAGCGGCAGGCTCGGGTTCGGTAGCCATCTCGGCGACGGTGGTGAGCTCGGCGGGCGCGAGGGCAGGTACGATGGGAGCGGTCTCCTTCTTGGGAGCGATAAGAGGCGAAGTAGTGGTTGGTGCGGAGAGAGGGGCCGTGTCGTTGACGATAGAGACGACCATCTGCTTAAAGTCGTCGGAGCTGATGTGGCGGTCGCGTCTGCCACGGCTGCTGGTCGAGTCCAGGCGGCGTATCCTTGGGCGGATCTCAAGAGGGGTGGACTCGGAAGCGAACTCTGTGGCGTCGTCGTCGACGAGTGAATCGACGCTACCGGAGAGTTGGGGAAGGTCTTGGGGGCGCCAAGTGGTGGCCAAAGGCGAGGTGTTTGTGTTTGTGTTTGTGGCGGAGGCGTCAAGTCGCTCCTCGTTGTCAACAAGCTGCTCTCTCTGCCAGAGTCTCCAGCTGAGGTTCTCTAATCTGCGGCCCTGCTCAAGTGAATCGGCGCAGCGGGAGAAGACTGTCGGCATTGGTCAGCCTATCGTTTCGTGCATAGGTAAAAGGCGCTTCGAGCGCAGAACAGGGTAATAGGTGCTTACCAGTCCACATGCTATACAAATTGGCAGGGTTGGCTGTGTCGACCTTGTGGATGACGTTGGCATCCACTGTCAATACATGCGTGTCTAATCTGTTAGGCATTGCTGCAGGATGTTGTGATGGCTCAAGGCGTTTGAGCAAGGTGGTGAAGAAGGCGGGTTTGGCGGGGGAGGCCGAGCGGGAAGTCGCTGGCTGGATGAATCAAAGTGTGCTGTTCAGGTTGCCAGCAGAGGTGATGAACATTTGAATCCTTGGTACGATAATGCCGAGTCGATGAGGAGGTTTGCTGAAGCACGGCGGTGTGGCAATGTTGACAAGCCGAGTGTGCCGGATACTGGGATGCAGAATGGGCAGAGTGTGTCGGGTGTGGAAGGCGTCAAGCGTGAACGAGACCGAGAGGGCAATGAAGCTGGTGTTGAAAGTCGTGGGGTCAATGCGTGGAGTGTCGTGGAGGAGGAAAGGAAGGCAGGTTCCAAGTCTGGGGAAGCGATGTGTAGTTATGAAGTTTGCATTGTCGTGAGTAGTAAGTAGGATGACCGGTGAGTACTGGGGCGATGCGTCCCTCTTATTCAGAGGCCCGCGGACGGGCACCCAGCAGCACGGGCAGGAACCGGGGGTATGCCAGTACCCAAGACCCCCCCAAGTACGGGACCGCCGCCAGTGGGTGTGGCCAGGCCTCAGGTGTGGGGGGGTATGCCCAAGGCCCCCCGTAACACTGCCCTAATTGCCCCCCCTGCGAGCACCCTCCAGCGGTACTTTTGGGCATTTCTGGAGGGGTACTGGGGCGCTGGAGGGGGGGGGCACAAGGGAGGGAGTATTGAGGTGGTCCGGGGAGCAGCCCGGCGAGGTCATGAAGCTCTTGGGAGATGCCGCTAGGCGATCTTGGGTAGTACTGCTGCTTTGGGCGTCGATATGCTACTTGTTATAGACTAGCTTCTGGAAAGCAAGCTAAGCTACTTCCAGCCCTCACCAATCTCAGTCAGTTTTCCGTCCCAGCAGTCGGGAACCAGTCCACCCAAGCCTCTCGCTCTCACTCCCTCCCTCACTTTCTCTCTCTCATTCGGCTCCCAGCCCTGCGTGGCATTGTTACCGTCTGCCATCACATGGGCGTTCCAAACGATCTGAGCTGGCGGTGGACAGGTGAGCATTCCGTTTTCCCACCTGGTCGGGCTCCTGTGGCCGAGGCCTCTCCCTCGCCCGCAAAACGGACGCTGCCACGCCCGCAACAAGGCTCCCCCCCCCCCCATGTTATGTTTTTTTTTTCGCAGTCACGCGGTTGCCAGCACCTCCAAATAAACGGTCGCCCGCCTACCGTTTTCTCTTCAAGTGTCTCTCGGTGTCTCGCAATACAGTGCCGGTACTTTATGCAACCGGCAAAGACGCAGACGCGCGCGGCGACATCAACATGCACACACAAAAATACTCTATTACACACAATTTGCTCTTTCCCTGCATTGTTCAGCCTAGTCATGCCTCGAACATGGGACAAAGGAACTCATACTTCGTCGTAGCCTCGTAAGTATTACCAGATAATCGACACCCGTTTATTAGGGCCGAGTTGCCCAGGCACTCGACAACATTCTAGAATGAACCCCAATTTTCTTTCAATGGCAGACGAGGCCTGGTCCGTTTCGGCCACATGCCGCTGCTGCTCCCGGCAGGGTCCCAATTCGGGAGGCGCCAATTCGTGAGCAGGGTCGTAAAAAAACGAATTCGATGCTACGTGCCGTTGCGGTCTTGCGAGTTGGGGGTGATCAAGGAACGAGGCTCTGCATCGGCCCCCAGCTGACCTCTTTTTATTCTGGGGAAATTCTACGCCAGCATTGCGTTTTCAATTGAATTCCTGTTTGACAAGGATTCTTCCTTTTTTTGGCATTCATCATTTGTGCAAGACGGCAGAACAAAGGAAAACAAGAAAAGGACCGCGCAGGTGTCAGTCAGTCACAGGTTGTTGTTGTTGTTCTTCTCGGCCCTGCAGATTGGCTCAGCTGGGACTGCGCCTGACCCCCGGCCCTCGCTGGCCAACCCCTCCGTGCTTCACGCATCATCTTTCCTTGTTACAACTTTCAGACACTTTGTTTGACTGTGAATTCGT
This sequence comes from Beauveria australis, assembly GCA_030411535.1. Classification (NCBI taxonomy): domain Eukaryota; kingdom Fungi; phylum Ascomycota; class Sordariomycetes; order Hypocreales; family Cordycipitaceae; genus Beauveria; species Beauveria australis. The sequence continues at coordinate 8,601 of JAPERH010000496.1, forward strand.
TTGTGCGTGGTGTGCGTGCGTGCGCCATGTGTGCGTGTGAGTGTCAATGTATGTTGTGTGTTGTTGTTGTGTGTGTTGTGTGTGCTACTGACGTGCGTGCCACGCCAGCACAATATGGCATGTTGCGACGCCGCCGCCCGGCGGTAAAACTTGGGGATCATGGGGTCAGCGCTTCGGCCATGGGGGATTTGGGGAGGGGGAGCCTCGAGAAGAATAAGCAGCGAACCGCACTCCATTCCCGAAAAAAGATTCGGGGGCCATTTTTTTTTTTTTTTTTCTTTTCGGTCTGTAAGCAAGGCGGTAAAGGGGAGGGGGAGGAGGGGGGCGACGCTGTCGTGACTTGATAGAGTAAAGAGAAGTCATGAGCTTTCCCTCCGTGGACGACATCATTGGGTTCAAAGCTGGCCAGCAAACTTGCGCCCGGCCAGGATCCCAAAAAAGTCACCTGTCTGCCCCTCCTGCAAGCCAGCAAAGCGCTCTGGGTTGCTCGCTGCTCACGCAGTGGCAAGAAAGTACGGATTACGGATAGTTACAGTAATAACAGCGGGATGAGCATCGCCCAGAAACAGGGGACCGGACCCTGCAGCAAGGACCAACTTGTTGCATTCGATGATGATGGTACTCTGGTCTGGGGCAAGCGTCGGTTTCTGTCTGCCCAAGGTTGCCCATCAGTTCAAACGCGGCAGTGCTTTGTCGCAGAGGGCTTCCACCCCCCCTCTGGTCAGCAGGTCATCTGGCCAAACATGGCCAGCGCGTGTGTCAGAGCCTGAGAATGCCAACTCATCAACCGCCCGTCTCCCGCACACATGACTGCTGCATTGGCCCAACCACGTTTTTGGCGAAACCTGGGGACACCTGGGGGGGGGAGGACACCTGGAAGAGACACCTGGGGGAAGGATGCGCACTGTCCAACCATAATCGTTCGTCGCTGACTGCTTTGGAACAAAACTGTTGGCAAGCACGCAAGCACGCAAGGTCATTTGTCAAAATCATATGGGGTTTGCCCTGGCCTAGAATTGAAAAGAAAAAAAAAAGGGTCCAACGTCTGCCCACCCCTCGCCCTCCTCCTCTCTCTCTCTCTCTCTCTCTCTCTCTCTCTTCATCGACTTGACCCTGTCTGCCTGTCTGTTCTCACGCCTTGTACTATACACTGGCGACCGTCATTGACTGTCAATCTATCGAGGTCCTTTTGCCACCATGCATGACACTTGGTCTCAAAGCATCTATTTCAAAGCTGATAGCTGAATCGGCTGAAAAGAAACTGCCGTGCGTCGGTTATTAGTAGAACCTCTACTTTTCGCCACGGCGCAGTCTACAAAGTCCCCCAGTCCTCCACTTGGTCAGCATTTCTCCCCCCTCAGATGCAAGCCTGCTATGAATGGAAAATCATAAAAGAAAGAATCATGTCGCGCAGATTTACCTTGCACGCATCTAAAGGGAGAGGAGATGCCAGGCTTTGCGTCGACCCCATACTACTGCCACTGGCTCATCAGGTCAGTCAGGGTCCTGCGAGGAGGCACGGGAGACAATTGACATGCATATGCATTCCCTTCCCCAGAGCTCAGTCTTGACCTGCCCAAAAAGGACCATCTCGTATTCTGGAATCCTGGACAGGATCCATGCCAACTGCGGGCCATTGGGCGGTGATTGGAGAGTTGCCGTGCAAAAGAACCAGTTGTTATTATAGCCCCCTCGTATGTTTAAAATGAAAATGATCAGCACCCAAGGACTCGGGTTGATGCACCTCTTGCATAGAATTCATGCACGGCGCTCCGTTAATTCCTGTCATCTCTTCTCCGCCTTTGGGGTTTCTCTCTTTTTCTTTCTCGTCCAGGCTATGCGCATACCAATGCTTGACCCCCCTCCCCTCTTTTTGAAAACTTGACTAGGTCACCAGGTTGACGAGCCGAGCCTCCCCTCCCCCCACCCCCTTCGGAACCCGCTCTCCTGGACCCGGGGAAGGGCAGCCGGCGCTAGATTAGGCCAAATGCAAGCCACAAGCGCCCGCCGACCGATCTTTTGCGGTGAGGAGAGGAACGAGAGACTGACAAGTTTTGGAACTACTTACATTGACAATCCAAATACATTTGCGTACAAGTAAAAAGCAACAAGACTTGCAATGGTAGCATTACTCGTGGTTAGGCGGCTGATGGAAGATGGTGCTGTTGATATCGATGGCGGGCGGGTGTCTGAATGCAACGTCCGGGCAAAAGCTTAATGCTTGATGGGGTTGCAGCCAGTGCAACGTATAATTATCAGCGGCGAGGGCTGTTTGTCATGCAATGACTGACTGCAATGACGAGCATCACAAAGTCACCGCTCATCCAATCCATACGTTTTTTTTTTTTTTTCTCTTTTTTTTTTCCAGTCCTTCATGTAGCCCAACCCGGGCCATATTCATTTCTCTGCCGCCATGCGAACTCCGAAATGGCATCGTGCCTTACTAGTTGGGCGCAAAGACAATGTCCCAGAGCTGACGCGCAGCAGCCCCCTCTCAGCCCGTGTCTCTGGGTAAAAAATCTGCAACCTGCATTGCCATAAACGTCTTGGTTCACACCTAGCAAAAAGACTGCAAGACGGAGTTTTCTCTTCTTCCAGACGCACGGGTCAGGGTGCACAAGGGTGCACCATGATGGGCTGGGGACTGTGGACTGGCTGGCTGCAATTGGTAAATAGGAAATGAGAAAGCAACCAGCCACATGGGCCGTTGAGCATCGTCCCAGAACTTTGGGCCGCCCCTGGCCAGCCCAAGTCGCACAAACAGGGCACCAGGGCTCATCAAAGAGAGGAGAAAGGCGGGGGGTGAGTCGGTCGACAGCGGGCCGCGCCAGCACAGCAACTGCGTTGCTTTTTTCGCCTGAGCCGCGCTCAAACAGTTGGGGAATAAGAGAAAAAAGTGATGGGCGGGAATCTGATACATGATAAAGCCACCTGACAGGGACCAAATATTATGACAATAAAAAAGAATTTAATGGATCAAGATAATTTGTACTCGGTGGAAAAATCTTATTACTTGATTCATTTTTTAGTCGAAAGCTATGCAGGGTTCTGTACTAAGTTTGTCTGTGAATATGATGCATGGCCCTTGCAGCAACGCATCGCATCATGGTCAACAATGAATCTTGCAAAAAGACTACTATTTTAGCTGGAATTGGTAATTTGGAAATCAACATTCCGTTACGGGGACATTCTGCTCAAATCCAGCGCGCTGCAGCCAGACTGATGCGTGTGACTGGCTGCACCTGGCAGCAGTGTGCGAGCCTATGGCCTCGGCTCCGAACTGCTGGGACACTACATCGGCAATGCGGGGGGTATATTTAAATAAAAGATTGAGAAGAAAAGAAAGTGAAAAGAATTACGAAAAAAAAATTTACAAAAAAAAATGATTAATATACAGAAAAAAGAAAAGCAATGTGCATCAATCACAATTGCATTGACTGACCAGGGCACGGCCCGACAGCTTGGGATGCGGCGGCCCCACTTGTTGCCGCCGCCCACAGCGCCTCCAAAGGGGCGGGTTTGACGGTTATCCGGGGCGCCACCGGCCCTGTATCAGCAGCAAGCCCAGGCACAGATCATTTAACACAGGGGGTTTGTCTGTTGTCATGTGCTTTCCGAGGGCTGCGTCATGCTCAGCCATTTTTTTTTTTCCTTCTTCTTCTTCTTCTTCTTCTTTTCAGAGACTGCGGATTTCCATAAACCTGATTCTATAACGAGACTTGTTGCGCCTCTTACCATTTCGAGCGCAGCCGTCTGTCATATATCACGCATCTACAGCGTCAGCTACGCTGGGGTCCGTGAGGGGGAGAACGCGCAAACCCTCATGGCCAGAGCAAAAGAAAATTCAGGGAGAAAACATTGTCTTCAAGCTGGGCTGTTCCCTTGTTTTCGATTCCAAATTCTTTATATATTAGCGTCTCATGCGAAAAACAATACCGTACCAGTTACTGGAAACGATGGACCACATTGGTCACATATGATAAATGGCCATCTTGATGTAATCAGAACTGTTGTACGACTTCAAGACACCCACACCTCCCCCCCTCGCCTCTCCCAGCTGTACGGGACATGACCCGAGCCTCCGGGACCTGCCTAGCTTGAATCAGACGACGAACCAAGCGCTGCAACCATTCTTTGCTTTTTAATCCGGCGGGGGGTAAACTGGGGGGTAAAAGGCTTCGCCTTGTTGCCGCGAGAAAACTGCGCTTTCCCTTTTTAGGATTTCGAGAGGAAGAGAAGCTGTACTATTTAGCTCTCTCACATGCTTTGGTAGTGCTTCATCTATAAGTTTTAACATGGCTGAGATGCTTGTACGGACACTTGAAATTGATATCTTTCAGCTACGAAATAAACTACGAAATGGATGCAAAAAATTACAGTACTAAATTCTCTCTTGACGATTTTTTTTTTCTTCTTTTTTTTTTCAGTGTTATGGCTTAAGAGAAATTTAAAGAAATATGCCGTCTTGCTCTTCACCTGCATTGAGCCAAAGGCCCAGGCTTTTACCTTGATTCAACGGCCCCGACAAGCCATCGAGTGTTAATAACCGACGGGCCGCTGTTTATTAACAAGCCACCCAACGATGAACCTATCGCCAACACGGAACCTCAGTGGACCAACAAGAGCAAGAGCAGGCTCTCGGTGCGGATGCTGGTATGGCCACCAAAGTAGCAAAGATCAACCCCTGCTCTCTTAAATAGGCTAGCTGCCAAAAATTTCCCCACACGCATCAATTCGTTATTCTCGTCGCATGTCTCAAATCGACATAACTTGCCCGACGTTTGGTTCAGCGGCTCTTGGGCCCTCTTGAAAATCCGGAGCAGAGGGGCCGACGCCTGCACTGCTGAACGCTCATTCCAAGACATGGAGAGGTCGGGCGCGAAAGAAGGGAGTCGTGCACTTGTCATTCGGCCCGCAGCTGGAGAATGTGCACCATTTCAATAAACTTGCGTGGTGCCATGATATCCATTGTTCATCAGTGGGTTGTAGGATCGTAGCCCGCCCCCCCCCCCCCTCCGGTTTGAGGGGTGTGCGTATGTCCAAATGTCAGACTTAGAAAGGACAAATGTCGAGTGTTATTTGGGTCTGCATATGAAAAGGTCATTCTTGAACTGCATGATGGGATTGTCTGACAGTCATCTCGGTAAGCCTCAAAGTGCCCATCTGCAGCAAGCCTGCTAAACACGGGCTCGTCCTACCCTGAAGTTGCAACGCCTCGTAAGCGCTGCAGGCAATTTCTGGAGCTGGGTTATACATGGTTTCGAAATTCGTCAATTTTACGAGTACGGGCAAGATTATCGACGTAGCACAAAGATATGGGGGTTAAGTGGTCGGTCTCCATGTGCAACCAACACGGCCCGTTTGTCTCTTGGCCACGGGAGGGTAAAATCTGGAACGGCGGGGTTGTTTGAAAGAGAAGGGGGTGCAGCTATCCAGAGCGTTTCCGTATCTTGATTTTATATCAAGAGTTTTCATCGTCTACACAGCTTCACGAGGCCCGGAATGCAAGGAGGAAAGGGGAAAACAAAGTACAAACGAGACAATGAGGAGTAACTAGCGGGTACACACGCATCAGCCGAACGAACCGAATGATGCTAACCGGCAGAATCTGTCATCTACTTGGCGACAAGGGTGGGCGAAAAAGAATATCCTTTTTTTTTTTTTCTTTTCCCTTTCTTTCTTGTTTTTCACAATTGACGAGTCCATGACAAGTCACGTCACATACAAGACATGGTACGAGAGGACGCGTTGTGTATGCAGGCATACCATGGCGCGCTCGCGCAAGACGGAAGAGGGGCTGGAGTTTGCGACGCGAGGGCAACGATAGGGAGGTTTTAGCGCAGTTGTGACTATTTCTCCAAGAAATCTGAATTAAAAAATTGACTATTTTTTAAAAAATACTTACTGCGTTTGTTATTGATTTTATTTGATTTTATTTGTTGCGATTTATTTCTTCATTGTGTTGTTTTGTCATTGTTCCCATCCATGCCCACCATACACCTCCAATCAGCAGCCCCCCCCCGCGCATGGCAAAATGGCTGGCTGCGTCCCTGCTCTTCAGCCTACCATTAATGAATTGTACATTAACAACCAGCTTTATTAGGGGATTAGCTCCAGGGCAACAAGTCGACGAATACGAGCTGAAGCGAAATTCTCATCTGACAAGCATTCAGCCCGCATTTGTAGTTATATGCTCTCTCCTATTCATTATTATCAATGTCGATTACCAATGTCAAGACTTGTTTGGCAGTTGCCTGGCTGGGTCTTGGGTGGCGGAAGATGCCGCTGTCCGCTTGCAGCCGCTGGTGAGCGAGGGGCGGAAAGCTCCCAAGAAGAACGTAGAGTAGGTAAGCTGGCTGTGAGTTGGGCTCCGAGGCTAGCCATGGGATTGTCTCGTTGCATTTTTACCCCGACTTTTGGCCATGTTTTTTTGTTTTTTTTTACTGTGCCAATCAGGAACCCCCCGAAATCGTATAACATGTTTCCAGCAACAAGTCGGCAGCCCACTGAATGATGAGCAGGTGACGATGACACTTTTTTACGCGCTTGTGCCCTGGAATAGCAACTGATCAGATGCATTAGTCATGGAGCTGCGATGCTTGACCCCTCCAGCCCTCCCTTTGGGTAATGGGGACGCATTCGACCAGCTCCGCGGCAACCCACTCAAAAAAAAAAAAAGATAATGATAATAATAATAAAAAAAAAGGTTCAGCGGAGAAAATGTCGAAACTTGCAAGCAACAAGTTCCTTGCAAAATCTGCAATAAGAGGCCGTGAATAAAGGTGCCTGTTGTGGATGTGTGGCTGCATTTGCTCATTCTACATTGCCTGCGTTGTTATTTATTGCTCGCTTACACCGAGTTGCGCATAACAAGGCTCTCCGTCGGGAAGACCGTTTAGTTTTCTTGATTGATGTCTAATATGATTTTTTTTGTTCCCCCTTCCTTTTTTTTTTTTTTTGCCTTTTAAAAGACCACAAGATATAAGCTTCTCTGCAGATGCTTGGCTGCATCTCTTCACGACGCAGTTCTGCCGAATGACGCACCCACACACGCTGAAAAAAAACGGGATGGTGTTTGCTTTAGGCAAGTCATCACCTGCTGTGCTTTTCTCCCGTCTCTGAGAGGCGGCAATATAGATGGGAACCATGGCCAGCTGAATGATTTCTCCCGTCGTGTGCCTGTCGGCCTCCAGCCACCTGTTGGACCGAGATGATTCCAACCCTTTTTCTCGATCCCTTGAGAATCAAGGTAACCTTGGCCCCCGTCGGCCGGTGGCCACCGAGCAAGCACCGACAACAATTATAATTTATTACGCGGAGCACGAAATAAAACGCTTTCCCCGTTCATTGTAGAAATAAAATAACAACGTATGGTTGGGTGGTTTCTTTTTTTAAAGTCACCGAGAAAGGAGCCTATCTTTCGTCTCCTTTCCTTGCACCCGTTGCTATCTACTATGGAGCCGCCCCGGCAGCGCAAAGCAGAGAGTTTCGATGGAGCCCCGACAATCCCGGCCCGACAAGCCGCCGTCGTCCGCAGCAAATGGCCATGGCTGTATTTCCCATCAAAAGGGCGATATTTGGCAAACGGAGTAGGTCATTTGCCATGAAGAATAATACTCTAAGCCTCACCGTTGTAATGCACATGGTTTGTCTATATTTCCTTTGCCCTCCCCAGAAAACTTGATAGCAGGCAAAGTCCTCGGGATATCCTCGTTTTCCCCGTCGCGAGGCTCTGCAGCTGCGCGCGGTGGAGATTTTGACCTTTGCAAAGCTATTCACTGGGGCAGGTTTGAATTTACCTGTCCACACCCTTCTGGCTTTTTTCGCGCACAATGCAAGCCCACCGAACATTCCGAGTTCCAAATAGGACAAGGCCCTGCCTATCAAACCGCTAGTTTGCCGGCAACTGACCAACTAACTACTCAATTCGCTCCAAAAAAAAAAAAAAAAAAAAACTTCATCGGCCCCAATACTCACTCTTTTTATAAAGGAACAAAAAGGTAGGCAGTGCCAAAAATTTGTATGGAGCTGCCAGGGCTTCTAGAACCACCCTCGGCTTCCCAAAAGTAGCAATCATTGTCTGGACATCAGGAGGCGACGAGCTGCTTGCTGCCTAGGCCTCGAGTCAGGCATCGCGGCAACTCCATAACAATGGGAAATAGTACCGATTTCTGCGCCGAACGGTAAATACCTGTCGGCGCGCCGTGGTTGGCAGGTTCGAGCAAGTCACTCGTAATAGCCCCCCTTGGAGTTGGTGGAGAGCAACTTGCAGTTTTATTGCCGCATCGACGTGCTCCGCTGTATATTTTGGGTCTCGATGCTGGATTGAGAAAAATATTCAAAAAATACTAAATACATTTTATTCGATTTGAGGAATCAAAGTTGTTAGCCTGGCAACTTTTTTGTGGTCAAGGATGCAACAGGTGTTCTCTCGGAAGCATTAGATGTTTAATAATTGCTTGGAAGAAGGGAAGAAACAAAGGAAAGGAAGAAGAAGAAAGGAAGAAAAGAAAGGTCACATTCATTGCCTTGTATCGTCAGTGACTCGCTGCGGCATACTGACTGGTAAGCGCCAGCACGACTCTACAAGGCCACCAAACTGCCGGGTAGCGCGTGACCTACCCCCCCTCACAATCTACGAAGCGCCAACTATAGACTTCAGCCAGCGTGTTATGCCATCATTGGCTTTTTTGTGCCACAGCTCGGAAATGCCTTCTGTTCCTGGAACCAATGTGCTTGCCTCCGGGTGGCACAAGTGCACCCCGAGCTGCGTGGTGAGAGTGCAACGTCGCGTGCAGCCCTCAAGTGGCGGTCCTTGTGATGTTTCTCGCAACGCCGCAACTGATATGTATAACAAATCTTAGATTAGATGTACCCCCCCCGCCTCCTCCTTCCCCGCCTACAGAAAAGCGTGGGGGGGGGGGGGGAAGGGTTGGATGGCCAAGTAACAGTGACGGGGGAGAACTTGCCGAACCAAACAAAAAAGAGCAACTGCTGTTTCTACCTGTTTATTGGCCGCTGCGCATGTTGTGTTGCAGAGAAGAAAAAACAGGGCAGGTCACGATGCTCGCTAATTTTTTTTTGAGAAAAAAAAAAAAACACAGAATGCAAGACAACACAGCAGCAGCATTGGAGCTTCTTGGGCCCTGATCTGCGCGAGCGTTTGCGGCTGGGTGTGTGTGCCTGAGCCCATTTTCCACCACTAGCAGTGGCGGAAAGATGGCCGTGCCAAATGTGAAAGAGGAGGAGAAGAAAATTAAAGGAAGAAAAAAAAAGCCATTGCCGAACTCGTGATATCACTCGGCGCGTGTGCGACTTTTTGGCGAATCATGACGTCGAATATTGGTACGGGAAAAAAAGGGACCAGCGACACGGGGGGGCGGGCGCGCTGACGGTTACTGGAAATGAGTGAGAGAGAGAGAGAGAGGGGGGGGGGTAAGACGCTTGCTTTCGTCTACTTTGTCACACGAAATGGTGCTTCCGGTGCTCAAGTGACCATTTCTTTTAATACGTGGCGGCGCTCACGCAGGGCTGCGAAAAAATGGTAAGAAATTAAAAAAAAAAAAAAGAAGAAGAAAGTTTTGGTTTGCCAGTGATGAGGTTGTGACGGAGGGCAACCTCTGCAGCTCTGCTTGGCTGCGACGCTGTCATTTCAGCTCGAGTCTTGGCCCCCCCCCCCCAACAAGGTTGCTCTTCTGTCAGCCAAACTCGACTGACCGAGACCGGATGGACCCTGAGGTGAGCAGCAAGAATAAGCATTTACTGTATCATTTGAGATTTTATTTTCTATTTTACTTTTATTTCATTTTATTTTATTTTACTTTATTTTATTTGATTTTATCAATTACCAAATATATCTGCCACTTTTCCTGGTGTGTCTGCGGATAGTTGACGGACATGATGATCAAGTTGTGATGGAAACTGTGTCTCGGCTTCAGTGAAATGATATTGTGTGCTTATTGCCTTTTCTATGAATTTATGCTCAGAACTGACTGATGACGGATGCGATTTATCAGATCATGTTTTAAAACTTGCTGCAATGATTGCAGGAAAATGTACAAAAGTGAATAGAGGTGAGACGTGCAGACGGTGGTGCGCAACTCGGCATTGTACAGATGGTTATCAATGTCTGTGTCTCTGAGAGGGCGACATGGTCACCTTTGGACAAGATTTAATTTAATCAATTAAATACTCTTATTTGAATAATCGAAAATTATATTCATGAATATTCACCAATGAGGCTAATTTCTTATTTTTACAGCGTCTTTTTTCCGTCATGATTTTATTCGGCTCGGTGTAAGCCCACGTGTTGGACAAGGTCTCGCTTCAGCCTGCCTATCAGAGAAACATTGTGCCGGCTCACGACAACTCTTGGACATGCGCCGGTACTTGTGACAGGTTGTCCTCCGACCGAGCCGAAATCGTGTTGGGGGGGGGGGAATCGCATCATCGACACCCTGATTTTTGCAAAGAGGAGAGACCTGCAAAAAACTCAGCCGCAAAAAATCGTTAAAGTCGCCCCGTGGCCCTACGGAGTACGGCAAGTACGAATAAATACAAGGTCGGTCATGACCCCGTCCTGTCCCCAGCCGCATCTCCAGATCCCACGGCATAACATGACCCCTGCTGGTGGCGCCGCTAATCTACCACGTCACTTGACATTTTTTCATTCAACATTTTTCATGCATCTTACAATCAAAAGCCTCTCCCAAGGCTGTACGAGGAACAAGGCAGAATTCTATATCCAGATGCAGGAATAGGCTTTTTGCTAGCTGGCGCGCAATGTTGGCGCGAAATGTCTTGCGCCTCAATCGCTTCAAACGAAGCATACCGCCTTCAATTAGCATCATGATGCGTAACATGCTGTATCCTATCATTCAAACAAAGCAAGTACCAAGTTAGTCAGCTGCTTGTTGCAGCAGGCAACCTGGCGCCTGGGTAGGGCAGGCGCTCCCGAGATGACAGTACTTGTACCTCGCGCCGATATGCCAATCCGACTCGGCTGGATATATGTGCCTTGAGAGCACCGGCTGGAGGTTACTGAGGGAATATACCGACTAGACAAGTTTTGAATCCATGTCGTTGTATTTGCAATGCCATGTTCTGATCCACGTGTTTTTGCCACCCGCCGCACCCCTTCTGTACCGAGTAGTCACTAGTTATTTAGTAAGACGGATCATCATGACCTCGCAAACGAGGCGGAGCTGAATGTAGTCATCCGATGTCCCTACTATCGCGCAAACGAGCAACTGTTCGAAACATGATGCTGCCTTTGGCACACCGCAAATTATTTTCTTTTTTTCTGGGCAGAGCCGACGCATGGGCTTGGGGTTCCGTCCTGCTCACCTCCCCCCAGCTCCCCCGCCATCACCGCCTGATGGAAGTGTCCCCTTGGGGCAAGCAGATCCTTCACCGTCGGCACCTTGCAGACGGGCATAGAGCACCTCCCCACCATCAAACAAACCAGACAAAAAAAAAAAAAAAAAGGACGTTGAAGCCCAACGGGGGACGCGTCTCGCCCTCCCCCCCCCTCCCCTTAAACAAGAGACCGTCGGCGGTCGGCGTGCCGTAACACGCTTACGTTTCAGCTCGTTTTGTCAATATATTCCTGCTGACCGTTTCGTTTTGCGCATCCGGGTAATGGATTGTGGAGGGGGCGAAACAAGAACACGGAGCAAAGTTTGCCCTCTCGTGACTGATCCTTTTACGTCGAGTTCTGTGGTGCCCCAGAACAACTCGCACTCCATCCCTGATCAGCTCAGGTTCGGTATAGATGCAGCTCTGCTACTCCACGGCTGGAGGAAATGTATAGTTTTTGTGTGACACGGGCAAACTATTTACGTATAGGTACAGATCTGTACTTTTTTTTTTCTCACCAAGGGACTCACTATTTTACCATCCCACCCCCCCCCTTCCTCTCACCAGTCGTCTATCATAGCTCACAGAGTCGCCAACTAATATATTACTGCAGGAATGTGCAGCCACAGACCATCGGCCGGCCCTGCAAAGCGTACACACCGCAGCGATCCTGCCCAGCTGCGCTGCATGACGGTGGCATTGCTTGGCCTCGAGAGCACCACACCTCGATTGGCACGGTTTTGGCTGCCGTTTTCTTTTCTGGGTGACGACTCCGTCATGAGCGATCAGCAAAACGACGCCACGGGTATGAGGAGGGGTCGTCAGCGACACGGCACGAGACTTGTCCCTCGTACTGCTTTTGCATGTCAGATGCTAAGCACCATTGCTGTTGAATCGCACTTGTACTCTGTTCAATGTTCTACATCTGAAATGTACTACATCTTCATCGCCATCGATGATTGCATTGAAACTTGAAACCTATCCAGCTACCGGTACAGTCT
>JAPERH010000497.1:0-15944 GCA_030411535.1 Beauveria australis
AGGTGGTGCTGATTCCCGGCGCCTCGCACGGCTTCATGCAGTTTCCGGGCATCTACCCGCCGTCGTGGCGGCATTTTGAGCGCAGCGCCGAGTGGTTCGACCAGCTGTTTGCCGAGGCGGACGAGACGAGGCAGAGGCGGGCGCGGGCGCGGGCGCAGGCTAGGCGGGGGAGACGCAAAGATGAAGAACAAGAGGCGGGTCGCGGAAAGGCGACGGCGGCTGTGGCGGTGGCGGCGGAATCGAGTGGCGACGAGGATAGACCGTTGGAGATTAGCATGACCAAGCTGATGCGGGGACGGAGCGGAACGGCGAGTCAGCAAGAAAAAAAAAAGGACGTCGTCAACGGGGGGGGAGGACAAGTGGAGGGGGAGGATGGAAATGAAGAGAGGCCGAAGCGCAAGATTAAGCAGAACAAGAGCTTGTTAAAGCTCAAGAGTACAGATGACTTGCTGGGGCGGCGAATGGCAGGCGTCGCGAGCGGATTGACGGGGACAGGCGAGGAAGATTAACTGTACCGAGTTACGGAGTACATTAAACATTTAGACGACAGCTATTGGCGGCTGTCAGGCGGAACAGTGATGAGGCACAAGTTACGGATTAGTTGGGGCCAGATTCCGACATTAATTCTCAGAAAGTCTCGTAAGAAAAGCCCTAGTCAGTTTATAAAATTCGCTAATTTCTATATAAGCAGAGCACCCCAATTATAGAGGTACCATGCTAGTAGGGGCTCTAGTAGCTTACTCACTAATTACCAAAAGAAGCCTTATTTTTCTAAGAACTAGTAAGAGCACCCCCCCTGTAACTTAGCTAGGACTTTTTCTTAGAGAGTGTATAACGCCGTTATCTCTACTTATAACTTATACTCTTATAAGAATTCCTAAGACTGAGAATTAGTCTCGAAATCAAGTCCTTAGAAACAGTGTTGATTGAGGAGTAAACGAAACTGCAGGGATGGGAGCTGAGGCACAACCTTATTGAGTGGGTACATGTGCTATCCTGCAAACTTACCCCTATTGCGGGTTACCTTGGCCCATGCATGCATGCCCTTGTCCCGTGGTTGCCGTGATGCCCCTGCGTTTGACAGCGGCATTCCCGTAATCCCCCTGCATTGGACAGCGGGCATTCCCGTGATAGTTACCCCTGCATTTGACAGCGGCATGGTACGATCGGGGTTTAGATTTAGACGATTCAATAAAAATGCGGGAATCTCGATGGAATCATTTACCAAGGGGTTCTCTCAGTGGCTGAAGATATGGTCATGGTCAATCGGGGTCAACAAATAGAAGAAGAGCTAGCTAGGCAACACATAGAAGCCGCAAAAGAGCGGGTTCAACGAACGGCGAGAGAAGAAGGAGCGGCGAGTCATGAGACTTCAACAACAAGGAGAGCTAGCAAGGATGACGACAGGAAAGCGGGGAGTGGCTAAGGGTATGGGGAGCAAGACAGAGGAGCAGCCAGCTAACCACAAGAGTGAGAAGAGAGAGGATACAATTGAGTAAATAAAGCTTCGCCCAGAACTCGATGCGATTCAATATCAGTGTCAGTTTTCCAAGGGGAAGCTGTTTTTGCTTCACCAGCTACGGGTTAGATGATAATCATCACGTCATCAGAGGCAGTTGGCCGAATCTTGTACACAGGCAATTCAGGCAGATGCTTTTCATTCATCTAATCTGCTACACGAGGTTATCGAGGTAAACTCGTACATGTTCAACAAACAAAAGGCTGCACAGCGAAACACTGCCTATTTCTTCTGTTTCTTGTTGTTGTTGTTGACGAGCTTGTTTGGAGATCCGCGCAAGTCGCCCTGTATCTTGTCCTTGGTGCAAGTCGAATCAAGCAGACTCACAATCTCGTGACGACGCTTGGGAGAGCCTGACATGAAGCTAAGGGCAACGCCGGCAACATGAGGTGCCGCCATTGAAGTGCCAGTCATCAACTGAACCTTGTTGTCGTCTGCGCTAGAAAGCGAAAGTATATCCGTTCCTGGGCCGAAGATATCCACCGTGGACCCGAAATTGGAAGTCTTGTGTGCGGTCCAATCTGGCTTCATATTTCCAACAGTAATGGCCCCAGCTTTTGGCGCGAGGCAAAGATCTTTGGCGTCCTCGCCTTCGTTGCCGGAAGCTTGCACAATCGTGATGCCGTTGGCCACAGCCCGAGAAATGGCATCCGAGATTGATTTCTGTTGGCAGCCGCCACCTAGGGAAATGTTGATGACGGCCTTGCCGACGCGGCCCTTGTCAATGATATCCTTGTTGGCTTTATGGATACCTGACAGTAGATTTGATGACGTCGACCTCCCGAAGCGGTTCTGCACCTTGACAGCTACAATGTGGGCTTTCTTGGCCACTCCGTAGGTTTTCGAGGCAATGGTGCCGGCAATGTGCGTGCCGTGGCCCGTCTTATCATCGTAGTTGGGCTCGTAGTGTGGGTGCGGCGATAGATCCGCCGTCCAGAGGTTCTCGGCACGGCCCTCGAGCTCCTTGTGCGAGATGCGAACGCCGCCATCAATGACATAGGCAAAAGTGCCCTCTCCTGCCGCTTCATCATAAAAGTACTCGAAGCGGCGAAGGCTGGTCTGCCATGGCCGTGAGTGCGGTTCGCGATGCGAGATGGCACGAAGGCCCCAAGGTGCTCCGGTCTGCGTCTGTTCTCGCGCAAGTATACCAAAAGGTAGTGCCAACAAGGCAAAGGTACTGGTGAATTTCATCGTGAAAGAATGATTGCTGCAGAAAGAGTACTCCCGAGATGATGACTGTGAGTAGGGACCTGAAGCTTGACAACTATTGTGGTACTCCAAGACGTTCTATTCTTATTCTTATACAAAGACGAATGGCCAAGACACGAAAGGCAAGCCAGCATAATTATTGTAAAGCAGAACATGACTGCGATATCCCGCAAAGTAATTCGTTCAACTTGATGACGTCTGGCCACGCGAGCCACAAATATCTCCGCCAAGTATATATCTGGTTCTCAGCTAAGAGGCAGTGTACTCCGTACAAGGCAAAGCCGTCAAGTGGAAGTCACTTTGAGCAGATGCCACAATTGTTAAGCCCTTGGAAGACGTACAACATGGAATCATCTGATATCGCATAAAATTCTGCTCAATGTCATTTCGCTTAGCTGCGCACATGTGCGAGCCGCGATATCAGTATCAAGCCTATGTTATACTTTGCGCCAAGAAACGACTTACTCGCCACATGGCCCGATTAGATAGATTACACTATAAGAGCGGTACATCTTCAGATATATCCCACGAACCCACTAAGCGCCCTGCAAGGCGTTCGGCAACCGAGCTGCTAACCGGTCCGGAAGAACGATCCACCGCAACTATACCTAGAAGAGATATATTAATCCTATAGTTATAGATAATTTTATTAAGAACTTCTTTCTCTATAATTCCTGTTACCTGGTTACATCTCATCACGAGCCCCCTTATTACCGCCAAGACCCCAAGACGCCAAGCCGCTGCATGACTCTGCACTGAGCAGATTGAAGATCTACGGCTGGAGAAACCGTAAATGATGTAGCTTGGGAAGTTGATGGGACGATTCTAATAGCACCGTTAAATGCATCAGTAACCTGGACAAGATGCTATCGGCTGCCCCGAGGTTCGTAAAGCATCCACTGATGCTGGGAGCATACCGGCACAATGGGACCATGCTACGGGTTCCTGTCCCTCTTTCTCCTTCTCTTACGTAGCGGTGAATAACTTCGACTTGAGCAGACCTGCCGGGCGTACCTGCCGGGCGTACCTGCCGGGCGTGATTTTATTCATGTCTGTCTCTCTAATCAGGACTTGGATTCGGAGCAGTAGTATCTATCTGCCTGCTTGTGAACCGACGCAACGCGCACGCACTTCTTGACGCGCGGAGTCGCTCCAGTCAGAGATAGCTTTAAAGGGCACTGTGGAGGTTGAACTCTCGCAACGAAACTTACTCTATTGGTCAATTCGAGATGAGTATATAAGTACCCATCACCCACCTCAATTGTTCTCATGTCATCGACAACAACAAACATCCTCTCCTTCTAAGCACAGTCTTACTTGTTGAATACACTCTCTCCCTTTTCAACAACTCGCAGAGAGTAACGATGAGGCTACTTCTCTCTCACGTCGCCCTTGCCGCTACCCTTGTGCAAATGGGCCACGCACTGCCGCAACAACCGCAAGCAAGTCAGGACAGCGAGGCAGTCGGGTAAGCAACCCCAGAGACACAAGCCTAGTTGATGGGCGAGAATCTAATGGCCTTGTTGCGACAGTCACATCGTTGTTCTGAAAGAAGGCCTCAACGAAGACCACCTCAATGAGCATCTTGACGCTGTCAAGGGTATGCAGAAGCGGAGTAAGCGTGATGACAATGGCGAAACTGGCGTCAAGCATGTCGTCGACGGTGCCAGCTACGGCTTCCAAGCCTACACCGGAGTGTTTACTCCCGAGACACTTGATTTCATCAGGGCTCACAAACATGTATGTTGGCGGCGTGGTATTGCTCTTAGAACGGGCTAACCCTAGACAAGGTCGACTATGTCGAAGAAGATGTGAACTTGCCTGAACTACCTGTCGAGATTCGAGAGGTTTCTGACGCAGATCTCGCCGTTGAGGACGAAAGCGCCGACACGGACGCCACAATTGTCGCGCCGGGCTCTGCCGGAGGCCCCAACAGGCAAAAGTCCACCATCGGCGGTACTTTGAGCTGGGGACAAGGGTAAGATGCCGTTTTATTGTCCCACTTTGTCGGTGCTACTAACTTTGCATTGTAGATATAGCACTCTTCTGAGCGAGGGTCTGAGTCTCGACGTCGTTGTTCCGTTGAGTGATAACGCAAAGAGAAACGACCCCGCCGTCCTCGACGAAGCAAGCCCAGTAATCGTCCTCAATGAGACGAACCCGGCAATCGCCTTCAACTTTACGGCTCCCAGCGCCGACCTGACGGGGGTCGTCAATCTTGAAGAGTACTTTGCCGAACCGGACCCGGACACCATTTTTGAAGATATTCCTGACGCGCTCGAGGCTCTGGAGGAGAGTGCCGAAGCGAATGAAAAGCGTGCGGTGGTTGACATTCCCGGCTGCACAGGCAAGATCAACACCCATTTCAAGCTGGCTAACGACTATGAGTAAGCTTCTTCTATACACGAGCCACAAGGTTTAAAATACCGCTTTTCTAACCTTGGGGACCTGTCATAGCTCCTATATGCACGCACTGGATGTAAGCGCGTCCTTGGCCATCTCTGGTTGGGGCCAGTCGGCAGCGGTTTCCGGAAGCTATCTCGATCAAGCCAAGGCAAGTGTATCACGGCAATTCGGTTGCCCCAAACTCTTGTGTGAATCAATGTCGATTCTAACATGTTGCCCGCTTAGTTCAGCAAAGATGCTTTGACCTTTGTTGCTACCATTGAAGTTGAGAAGCAGCAAGACTATGACAACGGACGGTTTCATGCCGCGAGTTATACTCCAGCCAAGTTCCATCAAACCCATGGAGACAGATGGGTCAAAGGTAGGATTTTATATCTTTCTCCAGGACCAGCACCGCTCCTTGCTTTACTAGTGTTACATTGGACCTTGCTGAAGCGACCTAGGCTACCGACGAGGCGGCAAACTGATGGCTCGACTGGTCTTCACGGCCAAAGATGGCAGCAACACAAGAGATGTCAAAGCCCAGTACGTATTTTCTCAAATTATTTGCTGTTCGAATGATGGGGAACTTACATTTGTCTGTAGTGCGGAAGCTGCCCTACGATTCTGGGGTGTTAGCGGCGATGTCAGCGTTTCGGTCAAGGACAGCATGGAGCAAGTGGACAAGCACGCCCACGTCGACATCACCATGTTTCAGGAAGGCAATCTGGGAACATTCATGGCCGGCACTGACGGCGCCGTGTCCGAGAAATCTAGCCTTGGCTCCGCGTCCGGGTCGTTCAAGCAAGTCAAGGAGTGGGCCGATGAGTTTATGCGGCAAGCTTGCAATCACAACTTTGCCTACCGGTACGTCCAAAGGGAACCGAACAAGGCAGGCACATTTTGCGTGCGACCAAAGACTAACTTTAAACAGACCTGTGTTGGAGAAGTACACTACTCTCCCCGGTTTCCCGGCAGACCAGACTGTTCACGACTACGGTCTTGTACGCATTATGGTACGTTGAGGAAGAGATACGGAAGAGCGGCCATGAATTGAAAACTAACCAGCCCATCAAACACAGTCGAATCGTATCTTGCAGCAACTGGTCAAGCTGTCGGAGCTCGTCACCACTGTCACTCGTCGACTCGAAAATCTGGAAGACTGTAAGTTGAAGACTGGGGTTTCTTCTCGCCTTTCGAGATGTAACATGTCTAACAACTCACCACAGGGGAAGAGCATATCGATAATATGGATTTCGAATTTTTGGATGTTGTGTCTGCGAGCAAGCAATGGGTACGTTCTGTTTCACCTCGCTCCAGTCTTGCCGCCGGGTTCTCGGCATCGAGTATGGCGAGAATATTCCTCCAAAGATGTGCTAACTTCTGGTCCAGGTCGAGAAGGCTGCAGCAGACACGTCCAACGCGAAATGGGAGGCACAGCAGCTGATGACCAAGTTCCGCCTGTTCAACAGGACGTACAAGAAATATCTCAGCACTCTCTTGCCACTTGATCCTTGGCAATTTAATCCTCACACGTCTGACCCTGACGCAGGGCTTTTCGAACCCGTGCCTGCTCAGTAAGGCCTATGCTGGTTTGCTTGATGATTGATGGTGCTTAGCCGTCGGCTGTCAGGCCCTAGCCGTTAGCCGTCAGGGCCTATTATAGTTCTTATAGATCTATCATATAATCTAGAGGTCTTTATCTATCTCCTTATACTCCTCATTCGACTATAGATGCGACTTTTGGCCACAAGGTATTATGTTTGCGGACCCAGCAGAACTACCTACAGTTTCTCACCATGCCCGGCTCCGTCGGTTGAGGCGTCTCGACACCGTTGGACGGCGTAGTCTTGTCTGAGGTTGCGGTGCCTGCCACAACACCTACACAAGCATGGGCCTCTGCCCCATAGGCCAGTTCACTACTCCCGGAGCTGCGGGATCTACGTGGCCATTTCTTGCTGCGAGATCTCATATGACGTGATTTGGCGGCAGGTGTTGCCCTTCTAAAATGTAGTGAAACTTGTGGCAGTTGCTGACCATATCAGGCTGTCGGGGCTGAGGCGTCAGGAACTGACGTCGTTGAGCAGGAACTTTCCTTGACCGGGCGCTAGAGATCTGAGGTGATTGTCCGCACTGTAGAAACGAGTCTACCCGCTCAATCTTTCTTTGTGGCACCTATCTCATTCTTCTGGGTGATGAGGAAGGTGTTGACAGTGAAGATGCTGAGGAGAGAGGGCCAAGCAACTTGAACGGGCAATTCTACGACAAGAGAGCTAATGGAGCTTTAGCCTCGCTGATTTTGGTGACCTAGTTTACCCTTTGTGTCAGTGATGGACAAGGAAAGTGGCTACCTGAAAGTAAGTGAAGAGAGAGATCGAGGATGGCTAGCAGTGAGATGGCAGAATAGTATGACTTTCTTGATCACCTCGGCGAGGGTCTCGCCTCCGGCTCGCCCTTATATAGCAATTACTTAGCACGTGACACGGCTTGTGCCGTGACCTTTGGTCTACATAGTGTTTTACGACTATTGTTCGATAAGCAGTCTGCCAATAAGGAGTAAGTCGCTAGCACAGCCTCTATATTGAATGTGTGAGTCGAGACTCTCGCGACCCCGCCCACGTAAGCACGCATGAGGCCGGGCACATTTGCATTAGGTCGCTATAAGTCTTTCTAGCAATCTCAAAAGGGTCGTTAATGGAAGAATAACTTGTCAAGGAGAATATCTTGGAGCCATGTACGTGGCTTGTGTTGGTAAACAATGCAGTTGGCGGACGACTCACTAGGTAGAAGGTTTCATTCAACGTAAGCCAAGAATGCACAGCGTCACCGTCGAGTAATTGGCTAACAAGGCATTCCCTGTCAGAGAGAGAGGTCTTTCTCATTCAGAATGCGTTCTCTGATGGTGTCCCTCATTTGGAACAGGAGCACTATGGGTCAATGTTCCTGCGGTTGAGGCCTGAAACAACTTGGCAGAACATCACCCGGAAGATTGATTTCCGCCTTTCCATTAGTCAAGCGCTAGAACGTTCGATTTGTTCTATGCTCACTAGTCTAGGAATGTTTAGCAGCGCATATGTCATTGCGACCATAACTGCTGGAGCTAGCAGCAATAAAGCTGTGGTGGCTATGCCTCGTCAAACTTGGTGGAACCACTTCGCAAGCGTCAATAGTTTTTTTTTTAAAACGAAAACGGCAAGAGGCATAGTTCTTCAATGTTAGCTAAGCTGGCTCCTGGAGCCATCTTCCAAGTATAACTATAGTCACAGTTTGGGTGCCAGCCCCTTTAGCACCCCTAGTTTGGTAGTTCGCGCGCGCAAAAACGCACATCTAGTAGGGGTATGGTGCCGCGTCAATATATGCCCCTGCTGGACGAGAAGAGCCAGGCGAGAAGAAAAATCCTCGGACCGACGCCTCTCTCCTCTCTCCCAAGATCTTCTGTCGACCCGCCGGGGTGGTCTGATGCCGACTCGTTGGCGCCACGCAATGATGGGTGACGGGCCACCCTAATAACTGAATTATCTGTAAACCAATCTCATCGAACTTGTCAACCAAAGTGGATCTTCACCGTGGCTGAGGCTCTGATGCTTCGCCGGCCACTAAAATTTGTAGCGACGCCATCAGGAGCCGTTCATCGTGGTGAGCCGCAATGACTTCGATTCTTCCAGCTCATGACCAAGTATCGCAGCTTGCCCCGCGTCCAAGATAACTGTCTCGCCAGTCCTTGTCATCGCAAAAAACACTCGAGATAGAGAATAACAACCCGACGGGCACTCTTGGCAATGCCGGAATGTCGCCACAAGCACGGCTGTGAAACCCAGCTCACTCTAATTTTGGAGGCATTAAAAAAGATTAAAGGCATTGCGTCTCAAGTTGGGTACCACTTTGAGGATAGAGCTATTTGTAAAGACACATTCCTTGTCTCGTCGGTCTAGTGGCAACCCGGGTAATTTCATCAACCCGGGTAAAGTCAGATCCACGACTCTCTGTACCTACTTTTTTAAAGTGGGTGACTCGCATGCTCGCTTACCTGTTTCAGCCCTCAGACGAGTCAAACACGAACCCCAATTAGTTCTGCCCTGAAGACTGTGGAGGACTACGCTGATCATTATGCCCATTATGCCGGCGATTATCCACAAGCCAACCCTAATAGTCCCCAGTTCCTTGAAATGCATTTTAAAGTTTGCCGATTTCAGAAATCCCAGCCCGCTGAGTGTGTCGCTTTCGTCTTTCCACTCAATCAACCCCTTGGAGAAACTCCAACTATCGTCGTGGCCATCCTTTCATGTTTAGTTCGCAAATACACTCTTGTTTCAACAGTTGTTGTGCCTGCAGAACGGCCATCTATAGGCTCAGGTCTAGATGCTATACTTGCCTTGAGCAGTTCCTCCGGTTCCAGTTGTACACCCTCAGATACGCGCAAGTGCGGAAATATGCTTAGAGTACTTGTGGATATTAGCTGGGTCAAACGCTGGTTCCAAAAGGCAGAGGCATAAAAAAAGGCCTATCCCTTTGACTGCCGAGGAGGCTGAGGTCACTCGCAGGGGCAGGGGGTTTGACCAACGGCGACCGAGTATGTCCAAGGTACTTGATCGCCCTAGCTAAAGTAGCCCATAACACAAGTACTGGTAGTTTTTTAGAGGAACTAGAGAGCTACATCGCACACGTCATAGCCTATCATAGCTAGAGGTAGCCTGCAGCCTCCTGAACCTGATGGCAAAAGACTAGTCCGATATGAGATGGCAGATATCTTATTGTTAATTAAGTAAATGACTTTTTTTTAAGAACCGATAATTCTCTAGGGCGACGTCTTATTTATTATGAAGTCTATCCTTGTACCTGCACTGGGTCATCATGCGTATGGGTCTAGAGCTCCTCGCCGGCAGTTAAAGGGATTTTACTGCTATATTTTCAGTTAATTTATCTTTGCTATGTACTTGACTCGGTACGTCTGCGTGAAATTTCCACCTGTCATTCCAAACAAAGGAAAACTCACGATGCACTTGTTTCTCGTCCACTCGATATATATATAAGTAAGACACGACGCCGGCTCAGTCTGAACTCTACACGCTCATCAACCAAGTCTCAGTATCAATCTCACTACTCACTCAACTTGAACACCTGCTTATTCATAGCCTTCACTATGCAAATCCTCTCTGTGCTTCTCATCACCTCGCTTGGTAGCTTTGCCATGGCTGCCCCGACTGCCGACAAGGTAAGTGTCCATTAATTGATGAATTTCAAGGGTGGTGAACTGATCTTTATCTAGAGAGCATGTGCTCTGACCGACTACGAGTGCATGGCTGCCACCTACGGACCGACCAAGCCCGGTGACGCCGCAAGCCAGCCGGACAAGCCCATCCATAAGGAAGCAGACTTCGATAGCAACCGCAACTGGGGTTTTGTTATCGACGAAGAGGACCCGGAAGAGGACGAAGGAGATGGCAGCCGACCCATCAGCTTCGAGCCTATTAAACCCAAGGTCCCCAACGCGCGCCCTCCCCCTCCGGTGGAACACGGCACTGAGCAGGCCGGCAGTGCTTAGGAGAAGCCCGACTCTACATGGCTTCAGGAGGCGCTGGCAGTCACGTTGCCCCAACCACTGGTCTCGTCAATCCTCTCCAGTACTGACGCCTAGATAGTTTCTGCGATCCATCTTGACAATATACTTTGTTCGCAGCTTTTGCTTGGTGTTTTGAGACGTGACGCACTTGTTGATAATATTATGCGATTTCGATACCTGTAAAGTCGATCGTTGCGAATTCCCTGCCCCTATCCACCGCTTCTCCTTCCACATCATCTCTGGCGGCAGCAGGTGTTTCTCTTAGGCGATTTCGAAATCGCTCTCGGCTGTCGCAAAGGGGCATGCAACATATACAGACTGCTGAGAATGGTTTTTTGATACGATCTTGAGAATGCAGTATCGCGAAATCGTCGCGGACCTCGAACCTAGCATCCGCGGCTGTTTTGAGCTTCACTGTGACGTTTGCTGCCACTGACACGCAGATAGAAGACTTGATCGATAGCCATGGCGAAAAAAATTGATATGTACTATTTGTCATATTTCTTTGAATCTTTTCACGCCAGTCTGACAAGTCCACGCACGCAATATGACCAGGCTGGCCGCACAAATGATTTTGCCAACCCTCCATCTCATTCTTTGCCTTTCGACCTCAAGATGCAGATCGTCTGATGACCCAAATTGTGCCTGTGGGCCTTGTCGATCATTGGTATTCCCGCGCATCGCACTGGCATGTGTCTTGGACCGACCACAGCGTTTCGTCAGATGTTTTGTCACAGAACGCGTCAACCTTGTCCGAAGACGGATTGTCCGAATAAAGATGCAGTCATTTACGCTAGACGCTAACCTTTATGACAGATCAAGCGATCCTCTGATGGCGCGAACAGTAGAGTTGACGAGAGACTTGCCGGGCAGAGTCTGCCAGACCCTATTACAGTATTGGTCTTTTGTATTTACCATGACTTCCTCCACGACCCCGGCGCATCTTCAAATCCATCCAGAGATCTCAACTTGGGCGGCCTCAAGTACTCGTCTTCCTAGTTTGAAGGTTTCGCCAAATATTCCGGAAAGATGGCATAATCTGACGTTTCTATATACATGCAACCAACATTCTCATACTCATTATCCGTCAATTCCCCCCTCCCACTCCGATTCCTCTTTCTTGAGACCCATTTCCTGGATTTCCTCGGCCGAGAGGCTATAGTCTAGACCCTCGTGTCCCGCTGCCTGCACGAGCTTCACTACAGGGCCACATACCTGGTCCAGTGACTCGAGACAGATGTCGTCGACGACCAGGAAGAAGGTATAGCGTGCCTCGGCAAGGAAAAGTAGTCATGTCGACGTTGGTTTCCCCCACCGAGGTACGGTGCTCCTCCTTGAGACTGGCTCGGTACTCATCCAAGACCCACGCGGAAAATCTGTCACGCAAGGCTTGCATGGCGGCGCCTTCGAACTGACTCTGATCGTCCATGATCTCAAACCGATGCCTCGTGTAGATCTCTGGGCTGAGCGCAGGTTCGTACGTCAATAAGGTCACGGAGTCCTGGAGCTCGTCGAGCATTCGCCTCCAAGTAGAATCATCGCCATATGCCGTTCGGTACACAACAAGTCCCCATGGGGTGTCCGGCTTGAACCGGTCGAGGTTGATTGTACTTGCTACTTGTCGCAGCGGATCGGCTAACTGAGCGGTTTTCTCCTGCGCTATCGCTTCGTGAATCTCTGCGCTGAGCGGGTGGGCCTGGTCTACTGCTTGGCTGACACGGAGGCGAATATTATAATTACTGCGGTCGACCTCGCGTAGGGCAGCTTCCAGAGCTTCCTCGTAGGCATTTACGCGCTGGCGCTCCTCGTCTGTGAGGACTCGTCCGCGGCATGTTGGAAAAGAAGTAAGAATATGATGTACACGGCTTCGTGAACTGAAGGAGTGGGAGCGCAGGGTGCTTACGTTGGCTCTCCGAGAAATTATTAGTATAGTAAGTATATAGTACTTATATTATATCTTTAGTAGTATTAGAGAAAGTAAGTAATAAGAGGCTTAATAGGCTAGTAAGTTCCTTTTAGTAGTGGCCTATTTTCTCTGCTTATGAGATAAGGTGTCTTTACTATATTTTTTGTTTTAGCCCTAAAGAGCGAGGTCTTAGTTAAACATAATAGTAGCCGCGCATTTCCCTTTATATTCTTTACTATTATCCTTTTAGAGTTTAATTCGGGATTCTAGGGTATTTAGGAAGTTAGCTAACTATAAATAGCTAAACTTTGCCGATATAAGCTCTTAGCTAGCTATTATACAGTATGGCAGTCACAACGGCCAATTTGGTATGTCATTCGTAGCTTCTCTTGTGCTTTTATTCTCGTCCGTGTCTTGCAACATCTACTCATCTTTTGTCTGGGCAGGCAATCAACCGCGGTGACCGCCACAGCCTGAGCGGTAGGAAACCTACTTCTATATAGTTTCATGCTCTTGGTGATATCAAATTCGGATGAGCCGCTTTTTCATTTGGTATATCCAGCCTGCTGCTAACGAAATGTTGCTCCAGAGAGGGGTAGACGCTTTGTGTGGCGAAATTCCGCTCGCAATTCTCCGTGCTGTCACGTTACACACCCAAAACTCACTGCATCTATGTCGAAGCCATTAAACAATTCCTCAAACAAGTCATATCAAGCGCTGACCTTGGTATGTGCAATGACAATTGGGAACCCCGGAAAGAGACCTGCACGTGTACCTGTAGGCGGTCGACGTGGCGCAGCCTCCGCAGGACTACAGAACGTCTGTAGCTGCAGCTTTCCGTTGGCAACGCTCTAGTACTGTTAAAAGTCTCTATTACACCGTATTATACTGAATGTATTACCTTCTCTATTATAACCATATTATATAAAATCTTAAATATTCTACGCTGGTTGGCTTGCCTGAAAACATCGATAGCTATAAAAGGCGCCGTCGACACGCTTCTTTAAACATAGTATAATTAATTCCGCATTAATCTCTCCATTACCCGACTTATAAGCCACTTTATAATGCATTTTCTTACATCTCTTCTTGCACTGGCACCTGCCGCCACTCTCGTGTACGGCGTAGAGACAAGTACCGCCTGGAACGTCTAGCGCCTGAAGCAGAATTGCGGAAAAGGCGGCTGCAACTAAGAATTCTACATCAACGGCGATCTCTGAAACTCTGGAGACCCCTACGCACCTCCTTTTGCCTGGCAGTTTGACTCCCACTGCTCTGGCCTGGGGCTGGGCGACGGATGGACGGCGTGCCGAAGCCAGATCCCGTACACGCCAGAGGACAAGGGTGGGTTCGCGAGGATGAAATGGAGAGGTTAGGACAGAGAGGAGGTTGTGGTCTCGTTCACGTGGGTGAATTAGATCGGTGCGAAGGATATAAATGAGACGGGTCGCATAGTGGTTGAGCCGACTTGGCGGTGGGATGTCGCCAAGTGCCTCTAAATGACTGTGATCTCTAAGGAGGAGGTGTGAATGAATCGCTGTAGAGATGGATTTTTTATCTATACTAGGTATTAAAAGCTTAATCTATATTGATTTTACTTGGACGACGAGAGCCCTGTGATATTGCTGGACTATGTAGTGCTAAAATGAACTGAAAATAGAATGCCTGATAATTTTGGCACGTGGTCGATATTCTGTGTCTGATTTCTGCTATTTGGCGATTCTCCTGTCAAATGTAAGAATGCGGAGGACTAAATTATGCTGTACAGTAGCACAGGGGAACAGGCTGTCAGATCCGCTCGCTGGGCCAGATCCACGACGCCCATCGATGCGAACAAAGCACAACACTTCTTGGACCGAAAATAGAGGGAGGGCTTTAATGCTGGCGCGTTGGAACGACATGATGACTTTTGGTATGATTTCATTCTTCCAAAAGACAGAAATAAATTGCCTGGAAGAAATTGCTACCGTGGTGACTCTCACGTACGCTCTCACATAGAAAACAAGCAAGAAACCTCTTTGCCCAGACTTAAATGCCCTCGTAGGAGGAGCTGCGGACGTAGCACAGGCCGTCCTGATTGGATAACTTACGGTCGGGCCATTGCCACAACCTTGGACTCTTATTAGCCCCAACTTTCTGACCTTCGGCCACCGCGTGCGCAAGACTTCCCACGAAAGCTCACATGTGAGGCGACCTCATGAATCAAAGCGATTGCGGCGTCCAATTTTTCGTTGTTTCTATCGGTAGCTATTAAAGCAAGGCATAAATTGAGCAACATTTTATTCTGCCACCAATGATACAGCTCACCAAATTACAACTCATCAGCTACACCTATTGACGCACATTTACTCCAGCAAAAGCAATAACTGTGTCTCGTAAAGTAAGCTGCTAAAGCGGAAAGCGCAACATACCTGATACCATGCGCTGGTGCACCAGCATTAAGGCCTTTGGTTAGCCTAGTCTTAAATTCCCAAGGGTCGTCATTTGCTAATAATTAATGTGAGTATTGCTATTCGCGTAGAGCCATTTTACTATTCGGGCGGTATTACGTGCACTACCCCGCTAGTTCTACGTATACTAGCGTAGTACCTGTATTTTAGTATATATACACATCAAATCTAATATACCTAAGAAGGATTACCTAAATAGCTGGAACTTTTTACTACTTTTACCTCCTTTCTCCTTAAATAATAATATAAGAACTAATAACTAATCATGTATAATATTAGCCTAGAAGAGTCCTTTATTTGGCCTAGAAGAACCCTTTGTTTAGCTAGTTATATTATATATTAGTAAAAATGCGTTTTCTAAGTAAATTCATAAGTGTCAAGAGCCTTTATAAGAGGCGGCGGCAGCAGCGTGTTACGAACGCTGCTGCATGGATGCGGGGCTGGGCCGGACCGTCTGGGTAGGCACGCCCGCAGCCTAGTTAGAACATAAGGTCACGTGATAGCTCATTAGATTATTAAGATAAGCTAATAACATAAGATCATTAGGATAGTTAGATAAGCCTTATAAGCTAGGACTATAGTAGAGAGATAGACGGGTACTTAAGGAGGAGGTATTCCTATAACTAAGTAGTCTAGATCTCTACTAATTAATCTAAGTAATAGTTTTACTATTAAGAGTTCTACTCTTAACAAGACCTTATAGCGATAGATACTACTTATTACTACCTTATAGCATTTAACCTAACTCACTACCTAAGAAATAGACTAACTATAGATTAGGATTAAGCTATTATTATATTTTAATTAGTCCTATTTAGTAAGTTACCTTTAAAACCTTAAGTAGCTAACCTTTTATAATATCTACTATAAGTAGAAAAACCACTAACCCTAGATAGGTTATTATAGACCTTAATA
>JAPERH010000498.1:0-48409 GCA_030411535.1 Beauveria australis
TCTTGTCTTGTTCCGTTGGTCATTTTGTGCCTGTTTCGGCATTAAATCCATATTCAGCCATGTCCGCCCTGGTTTTCGAGTCATTACAAGCCTATGCCCCCCCCCCCCCCCCCATAACCATGCCCTGCCAAGCACCTATACCCCGTGCCCCGGGCAGAACGGTTGCAATATTTCCTAGATCCGCTGTTGCGCTGCGACGCCATGAGATACAGGGAATCCCCAGAAAATAACTCTTTTCGGCCTCGTTGCATCGCAAGAGTTTGGCACGCGCTTGAAAGCCCATGGGCTGCTCGTACGGCTGGATATGCGGCTCGGCCTCCAATCGACGCCCGGCTATCCAACAAGAAAGAAAAAAGGTGGCACAAAGGTCCTGTGCGGGCTATATGCCGTGTACCGCAGCTATATCATCGGCCCCCACCAGCGCAGGCGACCTATCACGAGTTGGACGAATCGCATGTTTTCCATCGCGTGCCCAGTGTAGCCAACTTTTCTACCCACTTCCTCATCAAAGCCTGATTGAACTTTGTTTATATTAACTCTCCGTCCTACTAATCAACAAGTCCCCGTTGCATTTGTGGAGTTTTCGTGCAACCGCTCCGGCTGTCACAAATGGTAACCGTGACTAGGCAGCCGCCGCCTTTCCGGCCCAGTCTCGGGTCGCCTCGGTTGACTGTTTCTCTGGGACCGGTCAGTTTCACCACACGTCTCGGGATTCAGACCGTATAGTAATATAGGTGCTATTGCCATGGGACGGATGAGGGTGGGTGGCTTGGCGGCCTAGTCTCACGATTTATGTCGTGGTGGAGAGAGGGTGCGTGCCGGGCCAGCCACACACGTAAGCCTGGCCCGTGTTGGCGCAGACGGAAAGAAGCACGTTTTCATTGCCAATGAGTGAGTCTGTCATGGCAAGACCTGTCAAGCTTGATCTGGGTCGAAGCAGCTTTTGCCACGGTTAAACATACGAGAAAGAGCAACAAGGCTACCTTGAGATCTGGTGGCGGTGATCATCGCCGCCTCTGAAATAGTGCGGAATGAAAAGCGATCCAAGTCGACAGCCCTACTGATGCGGCATGTCTTAACCCTCTGAAAGGCGAGCCTTGTAGCTCCAAGAGAGAAATCTGTGGCCGGGCTCTCTGGGCACTTACAAACTGAAAGAAGCTCCCTTTGCCCCCGTTATGTAGTCTTTTCCACCCAGTCGCCTTTTCAAACTCGTTTCTTTGTCTTGGGAGGTTCCTGTTATATCACCAACGCCTCCAAATAACAAAATAGCAGTCCGGGGCATCAGTACACCGTTTCGGCCCCGGAAATGCGTAGAGCCAAGGAACAAGAGCGGAAACACGCAGCCAGGTGATCAGATAGACGCAGCAAAGAAGGGGTGAAGCTCTGGAAAGGTCAGGAATCATGTGTCTCAAAACACTCGAACCGAGGTGAAGCTAGACCAAGGTCAAATCGAGTACCAGTGAGCTGCTCGTCCCGTCTAGTTCATGTCTTCCTTGTCCGGCTCTTGCAGTCGGTAGCTGAAATGAGGTCAAGCGGAAGGCAACCCCGCGTGTCAATGGACGGAGCCTACCAAGATATCCTCTACATGAATCCACACCAGTCTCCAACAAGGAAAGATCGGGCAAAATGTGGCCTTCTGCACCTTGTTTGACTCTCTTCGCCATACCGGCCTTTCAGCTATACCAGGTCTCGTTCACCTCGCTACCTTGGTTGATCTCCTCGTTTTGGTCTTTTTGTGCGAAGAGGTGGCTGTTCTGTTCGGCCAGTCTCCTTTGCTCTCTTCATGTTTCGTTGGCGGTGGGAACTGACTTCCCATTGCGATGAAAATTTGCTACTGCGAAGCGGCCATGCAACTCACTCGCCTCTCTTCTGTTGGTAGATGTTCTTGGCACGTTGCCACTTGAATGCTACGCTACACTGTCTCTGGGGTTTTGCAACACCCATCACTTGAGCCAGTGCCTAGAACAGCGGCACTCGAGACGACCGAGTAGACGAGATTTGTATCCCGGACCTGGTAGATCATCGTCATGTCTCCATGCGGGGCGTTTTTCTGCTCTCCTAGCTCTCTCGAGGAGAAAGATAGAAAACAAAACGCATAACCAAGTGACCATCCTTGCACAACTAATGTGAACGTCCGTGACAAATCACGACTACTTGTCCGGGAACTTGTGCATATAGAGAACAGAAAAGGGCTTCGAAAGGTTGCATTGGCAAATGCCAAGCTCTTGGAGGCAGTGGTGAAGGAGAGAGAGAGCCGTTGCCCTTTGCAATGCTTGGCACAGCGTCAAATGCAGGTTCGTTGCGTGGGGGTCTCCTGTGAGATTGTGCAATACCTTCGTGCACTCGCTTGCTTGCTCCCCATCTCCTCGCTAGCCACCGTTCGCATCTCTGGCAGCCTTTCAAATTCTCCGCGCATCTTGGCATGTAGGCACGACAGGGAACTGAGACTGGTCACGAAAGAGGGTGAGGCTAGGTATGTAAATCATCGCATACAGCATTAGGCACTATGGACGGCTCCGATGTAGTAGAGTCTCCGGTTTCCTGTCCTCGTCTCGAGCTTCCTCATGTTTCTTTGTGCATCTAGGGCTTTCATCTCGTTGTTGAGCGTCTCATTCCCGGACGTCGGCTGCCTGGCCCCTTGCACAGACACACGGATGTGCAACAGACTAAAGCGAGGTCCATGGCCTAGCCCACTCGGCTCCTTCCTTGCCGAAGAAACCAACGTGAATCAGTCGAATAGAGTTTACCATACAGAGCGATGACAAGCATTCGTCATCAGGGCACTGACAGCCAGAGCATGCTGCGTAGGCAGAACGAAAAGCTGCCATGGCGCTACCTTACGAAGCAAACAGCTTGGACATGCCTGGCCGTGGAGATCGACAGGCATGAGCCGAACAAGGAGACGTTCAGCGCTCTTCTCTGTTCTGCGATCCTGGAGTGCGCTCCGGGCAAAATGTGACAGGCCCCAACCATTCAACTTCTCAACTATTGAGCCGAGCGGGACACCTTTGCCCTTTAGTGCTGGGTTAGCGTTCAGGTAGCTACGGGGCAAATGCGCGAGGGGGGGGGGGGGATTGGTAAAGTTCATCGGTGTACCTCGTAGACCTCAGTGCAGGATAAAACATACATGTGCGGAAACATTGTTCGCACCCTCTTTAGCTTGATATCAGAAACCTCGAGAGCAGGCCGTGTGGCGTCTGCGTGGTGTGTGTATGTGCGTATGTGTGCCAGCCGTTGAGCGACCAAGTCTCGTCTGAACCTTACGGGAAGTCGATATGCTTTCGGAGCTCGCAGGAAATGGCCTTAAGGGAGACCGAGTACAGATTACGCGACCCCAAATCACTTAACCTACCTTGATGTGGCTTGCGACCTCTCACTGACTTCCTTGTGCAGCACAAGCCATCGCAGGAATCCTGTCCTGATATAGAAGCCATTTTGGGCATGTGGCCCGGCATTGCGCTATAGTTGGCATGCTCAGTTTTAATACGCCACTTGATGCAGTAGTCATGTCAAGCGAGCTTGTCTTGAACTCGTCTCCCGCGCCGTGAGGGCTGCGGCGACAAAGAATGGCCTATCCTAGGTAAGCTGAGTCGACGATGGCGAAACAGCAGAAATTCGCGCGTCTCGCTTCGCCTGATTACAAACTCTTTCGTAAACGCCGTCACCTAGTCAACATAGAGAATGTCGCTTTGAATGAATCCTAGTAGACAGGCGTCTCGAGTCTTTTTGGTGGGAAGCGAACATGCCACTAGTTTGACAGGCTGCAGCTGGGTGTATGATCCCCAAAAACCACCCTCCCCCCCCTTTATCACTAGACCCCGTTCCCCGCAGCGTTTGCTTACGCCACACAGCAAGCCATGTTCTGGTTAGTGCGTAAAACGGGTCAAGCCCGTGCCGTGGTTGATGAGCATGTCACAGGCAACGAGGCAACGCCCTGCATGGCAATCTGCCAAAGGGCGGCGAACTCATCCACTGGCCGAAAGAAGCAGCTGCGACATCGTGGCCGAAACGTGTTTTTGGTGCCCATACTGGCATAGTTGACGGCACTGGCTTCCCCTGAGAAGGTCTCAAGAAATTGCCCTATTCTCTCCTGATTGATTTAGCTTGGAATACCCCAAGGATGCGGGAAGCGTAACGAGGCATATTTCCCCTCTTTGGTTTCTATGATCCTCCCTGCAATAGCTGCTCGCACGGTCCATGCAAAACACGACGAGTGATTTCTCATACCGGGGAATAAGCAAGCGCGAAAGGGGAGGTTTGTGTCGATTCTTGGCAGCCGCAGTAGTTCCTCGTGTGCATCAAGTCCGATCAAAGGACGCCTAGTTGAATCTCCCGTCGTTTTGCGGCAAGTGCGTCAAGACTGAACTATATTGAGAGTCATCAGGTAGACTTCTGTTCTCCTGGACTCTATCACGACCCAGGATCGGACCTGTCATGCCACACGATTAAGCGCTCACGACGTCACTGTTGAGCTGCTTGCTGCTCCGTGTGTGTCGGAACCTTCTTTCATGCTGGGCGCAAATTTGCTGGCTTTCGGCTAGCCACACAGACAAATGAGCTTCAGCGTTGGGGACCTCCACCCTGGCACACCACGCTAAGACAGAACTTGGCCCATTCCACAGACTGCTTCCTGCAGCATCCGGGGATTGATTGGCCAAAGCGAGACAAAGGATGGCTAGATTGTTCCACATGGCCATGAGCTGCAGATGCTCTGAACATGTACCAAGACCAATGGTCTGTGCGATGGGAGGTGCCATCGTGTGGTCCATGGTCGGCAACCTTGGCAGTAGCCTACCAATTGGCTTATGGTAGCATTTCGGGCCGTCTTCATACTTACTATGATCAGACAGCGCTTTCTTTCCGAAATCTCGAAAATGAATGACCAACATGTATCGTGAGCGGGCTTCCTGCCGAGCAGAGGCCTGTTTTTCGCGATGGCTGTGGCTGTTCATGCCTTGCCCAAACCGTCGATAGAGTTTGGCTAGCTCAAGGGCCGACTGCTGAGCACCACAGTGTTTGTGAACACAAATCAGAAACGTGCTGAGGACCGAGCCGGTGCTACAGAAATAGCACCTGTGGTGAGTGAGTTGAGAGAGATTCAGTCTACGACAGTGTAATTCCTGGACTCATGACTTGGTTTTGCAATCATCCGCCGTAATGACTGGCCTGTAGCGTCCCATGATGAAGGTTTTCGAGTAGATGAAGAATGTGGTGGCCTACTGCTGAGATCGGTCCATATTATCCGTACAAGTGGTGCAGGCAGGATTTTGGCCGCTACTGGCACACTGGATGCCTAGTTGGTCGGCTTGGAAGGCCGGCTGGCGGGTATGAGGAGAAGCAGAGGGGCCAGTGAACAGTTATTAGATCTCACAGAGCCCGAAGACGGCCGATCACCCCCTGATGGTTACATCGCAGAGATACCAGTGACAGCACCACCCCTCCCCGGAGAGCAACTGCCGTTCAAAGGTGGTATTGGCGGTAACTGTGGCGTCCCCAAAGACGATTTCTCGCTCTGAGGTAGCATAGAATCGTTGAGATCGAAGTTCCAAAGGCCTGGGGTGCATCACGCCGCATACGATAATGTCCGGAGTGATGACTAGCACCCGAGGCTCAGTTCCAGCAAAAGGGAAGAGGCGATAAGGTGCGGAGTACAGTAGACTGCGCGACTATAAAGGTATCTCGAGCGAAGTCCGCAGCATTGGTCAGCTCGGAAGGCGATAGTCCCGGTATGGCGTGCGCAGCGAATCACGAAGACGCGGCGCTGGGCATTGGCAGTGGCAGCTGGTGGGTGAACTGAAGAAGAGCAGATCAAGACGGCGGCCGTTCCGGATGCTACGGCGGGGGTAGCCTCTGCCGTGGCGTGTCGATTGGTCTTTGAGGTTGGCTCCAGGCCCCGGGCAGAAGGACGGGCACGATTCCCCTCCCCCAAAAGGGCGGCCGACGGCGTCTTCATGACACTCTTTTGCTAGTGTACTTTGCACAGCACAATTTCGTCTTGTGCCCCTCCCCCCCACCAGAGTTTGCGGTGCCCAAATTTGTCACCGTCATGCTAGCAGATTGGAATGGCTGCACGGATCAGAACGTTGAACGTGCCTGGCCTAGCGGCAGTGGTACAGAGGGACGTAGAGGACAGGCTGACAGGCTGACAGGAGCGAAAAAAAGTTTCTTGGATGGCAACACCAGGTGAGTTGAGATGACTCTGATGTGCGATACGCGCAGCTTGAGGCTGGGTGAGGGAATACGACAACGGTGATGGGAGGACAAACAGGTGGGCAGGTTGTGGCTGTCCAGGGCGCAGAAGCCAAGCCGTTGGGCAGATGCACGTAGACTGAACAGGCAGGCGGATGCCTGCTATCGTCACTGCAGTGCGCCCCCAAGCCGTTGGCACGGCACGCCTAGGTACTTAGGTACAACTACTATGTAGCACCAGGTACTTAGGTATCGGCACCTTGGCTTACTCTTAGGGCTTGTTATATGTACTTAGAGTTCTTCATGGGAGACGGCGTGCTGCAGAGCGTAATTTCTCTTCCTCACTCGAGTCTTGAATGGGAAGAGTCCTGGATTCCTGCCATCTTACGGCGAGCAAGCAGCTCCGCCAGCAATGCTACAGGTCATCGGAGACAGTGGGTAGGTGGGCAAGTGGGCTGCGAGGCAAGGCAAGGCTACGATGAAGGTATCAGTAAAATATGTGGCGCCACAGCAGGGTATCCATGGTGAGCAGACAGTGCGACACTGTGTGAGGGGCAGAGTTCTGTTGTCTTGTACCTGCCTTACAGGGCAGTTGTCAGTAAATAGAGGAACCAGGGAGGGGTGGACGCACGGGCGAGTCTGCAGTGGTTGGTGTGTAGTGGCACCTCAACAACCAGGCCGTCCCGCGGCAGGTACTTGCGCTCCAAGTCCCCCTCTTACCCACGCAACCACGGCTTCTCAGTCACTGCCCAATCAGCATTAGTAACGGTCAGTGTGGCTTAACTAGACCCCAAGCGAGTGCAAGCCACCATCTCCCACAGGAACCCTTTTCGCTCCCCCAAGCGACTGTTGCGCCCCTCTGATGCAGCCGTTGAATCAGCAAACAAAGGTTGCATGTGCCTTGCACCGCTCTCTCGATGGCATATTTCTAGTTCTTGGCTCAGTCACCTGCACTAGTAAGCTTTAGCAATCAAGAACTTTTGCAACGCCCTCGAATTGATGACCAGTGGCGATGACCGCGTGGCGCTGATCAAGCTGACCAGCGAACAGGGCTTGGCTAGCATCTGCCATATCGAGCTGTGGAAGCCGCAAACACAACGATATGCACTGCGATGAGAGATTTTCCGGTTACCGTATCACGGTGAGGTTGATCATCTGCACATCGCACAATGACTGTCGCTGAGTGCACGGCATGCAGTCTACTTTCCTAGATGCGCCTGTTGCCCGGCCTCATCTCCTCTCCAGTACTACTCTACATCTTGTGAGCATCAAGATAAGGTCTTTGCGGCTCGACCGCTGTCGAGTCAGACGCAGCGGCAGCCATAGCGTCATGTTCGGGTGCAGGTGCCAGCAAGGACTCAAGGAGACACACAGACCCGGAAATGTCCCCCTCTCTACTCCGTAGAGCACCCACAAACGTAACCGGAATACCATGACGGCATAGTCCATGGAATCGCAGGCGAGCCAAATGAGTTAGTGCCCGCGGCGGCCCCCAAGGGCGATCCCAATAGCGATGGCGGCTCTCGCCCTGACGGTCTACCAGTCCCGTAGCACTGGTAGCAGTACAGTGCCTTTCTCTCCTCATCACTGTGTGGCTCTGGGCTTGGCTAGACATGTGCACGCTAGCAAAGGACGCTACCAAAAGTTCTGCAGTCCAATCTCTCAGGTCCATGCCTGCTCTCTTGTGCATGAGCGCAAATAGACACTTTGGCGGTGCTGAAGTTCATCGTTTTGACACGCAGACCATTTCTCTCACTCTCTTTCTCTGCGCAAGTCGGCTTCAATGCCTTGGCTGGTATCCACGGAGCCATGTGGGCTGCGGCAGAATCCCAACGGCTTAGGCGTCCGTCTTCGCGGAACGTGCAGTGTAATAGCCCGCTGTGCTGTAGGCCCGGAGCCGAAGAGCTGTCTGCTCCCCTTGTTTCCTTGATTTGCGTGCCCATATGATATTGAGTAATTGCGGGTCTTAGTGCAGTTCCGTCCACGTACTCGTGTATCGTCGTCGATGGCGGCATCTTGTGCGGGCTAGTGAGGGGTCGCAGACAGCATAATCTGACATTTTCTTGTACGACCTATTCATTACCCAAACCGTCCGGCAAGCCACAAGCCACTTGAAATAGTCCGCAGGTCTTGATGTGCCACCTGCTGTGGCTGAGACTGGCAGCTGTCAACGAGATTCGTCGCCGTTTGACGCGCAGACGGAAGGAAAAATCCGTTGCACATCAGAACCACATCGAATTGCCTACAAAATCTTTGAAGCTAAGCCGTTTGGCCATGGAACGCCATCTGCATCATCGAGCTGAGATACGAGAGTGACAACACCCTCTTGACATTGGGGCTTTGCTACTTAGGTTGCCAAGTTGCCAGGCGGTAAGTAGCCCCGTGGCTGCGACGCTGAGACACCTTTCCCGTGCCATGCTCCAAGCCGCCCTGGCATTTCTTCTAGTGCAAAAATGACCTGATTCCCCGTCCGAGCTCATTCGCTAACTAGAACGGAATCAGATCCAGATGCTGCGTGTTCCGCCCATCTAAATTATGTCTTGTTATCATCCACGACGGACCTCGCGCAGGGCGTCTACCATCAAATACTGGTGAAAGCCGTTGTGCTGGTAGTACTTCATCCACTGCCTGTCACCCACAATAAAACCACAGACTTGCTGGTCAACTGGTCTAGAGACCATCTAGTAGCTCCGTGTGGGAGCTTCTAAAGACACTAGTTGACTCTGAGTCTCTGACTGGCTTGCAAGCCAACCTGAGTCGCACAGTGCCGAGACAAAGAGCCCTATTCATCGCCTACTGGCAAGGTCCAGCTACTGGTAACCTCTGATACCCCAGCTATTTACGTGCCCTGCGCCAAGCGGCGACGAGCTGGTGCGCCAACCAGCGAACACTTGGGCCTGCTCTTTTAATCAAGTCTACGGATACTACGGCGATTCATCCTGGACACGAGAAACAAAAAGACCAGTCAAATTGGCGATTTCTGCTTCAGACGAAGAAGAAGCATGACACCATGTGGCACACCATGTTACGACAAATCGCTTTCGCTAATCACAGGCCTGACTCGTCGCTAGCGATGATACTTCCCCGATATCTGTACCATGTCCCAAAAATAGGTGCTTGGATGCCGTGGCTCGGCATTCCGGACTTGTCATGGTGCACACCAGCACACCAATGAAGAGCGATAGCAGCCATTTTACGCCAGACAACAAGACCCGTGGCGTTGAAGCGCCGTCCCTGCTCCGCAGCAGTCTGTCAGTCCTTCTAGTGAAATGCCTCCGC
Source organism: Beauveria australis (assembly GCA_030411535.1). Lineage (NCBI taxonomy): Eukaryota > Fungi > Ascomycota > Sordariomycetes > Hypocreales > Cordycipitaceae > Beauveria > Beauveria australis. The sequence continues at coordinate 9,469 of JAPERH010000498.1, forward strand.
TGCTCTCCAGCGTCTCCACCATCCAGTCCACCCACATTTGCAATAGCGCTGGCTTCTTTCGCCATGGTGCTTTCCTCACAAGCATACAAGCCATCTGACACCCTTTTCGACCACCGCCTGACTGATGAACACGACCAGTCTCCTCACATTACTTGCTATTTCCTCACACGAGCGTTGCGGTCGGCTCACCAGCCGACAAGGCAGGTCGATCTATGGCACTTGAAATCATCCGGCGCCGCGGTGGACCGGTCATCTCACCGTCAAGACTTTCACGCATTGCCACTCCGAATGGCCGCAGATTATCCCGCAGGCGTTCTATCCTTCGTGCACCAGGACCTCGTGTGCAGGGACTGGCTCTAGCACACTAGTTGGCTGCGCCTCTCCCGTCACCTCCAGTGCAGACCAGTTGCACCCTTTTAGAAAGTAACGAAGCAGTACCGTCTACCTTGCAGTTTTCGCACCGTCTCAAATCGCAATTCTCAATCAATACGCAAACGTGTTATGGCATGCTCTTTTTCTTTGCCCGATTCGTCCCAGGTTCAGTAACTAGTGAGCCGGTCACTTTCCAAGATGTTGACTATTTACCAAGGAGGCTGGCCCAGGGTAGGTTGGTACGAGCACACCCATCCCCTTCTCATCTCGCACAGTGCGCTCATATCTTAGCCCTGCCCCATTAAATGATATCCACAGGCCCCGGCTATGGCTTGGGCACCATCTGGAGCGATTAGTTTGTTCCTCTTATTAGCCCGACAGCGTTAATTGTGGCTCTGTTCACCATGGTCTACTCAAGACTGCCCCAAAGCCACCTCGAGATAGGCGCTGTTCCAGCACCCAGAGAAGTGTGGCCAAGAATTGTCAAGTCCCGGCAGAACATCACAGATATCGCTTGCAATAGCAGGGGGGTCTGCCGACGACGCACCCCTCCCCCAGACTGACTACGAGTACTCCGTATTCATCGGCTCAAATCAGAGTAGCCCACCACAGTCCACTCGCCTCCTCGTTCTCCTTGCTCGCGCTCATTTTGTGCAGATTCAGCCTGGCCGAGAAAGCAGCGTTGTACTGGAGCCACCTGGCCCGTTGTTCAGTAACCTGTGTCGCTCACCCCCAACGTTGAATCTCATCGCAAGTAGCCCAGAGCTAAATTGCTAGTATTGGAAAAATGATGGCAGAAACCTGTCTGGGTTTCACCGACATTCACGCCGGCATGGCTTCATGCGCCGCCTATTGCTTCGGCCGAGTAGTGTCTCTAAGACGGGGTGTCTTCAAATGAGCAGCTTGGCCTCTGAGAAGTCCTGACCAGCCGCACTTATTCTTGCACACACCTCGCTCGCCGCTTTGCCTGCGAGGCCCAATTATCCCTTCATGGCCTAATTACCATCGTGGCCGGTAAAGCACGAGATCTGCCTCCACCACACCCCCTTCCCACCCCCGTCTGACTTTCCGAACCTGTTGCACCCTGTACCCAGGACGGGTATGGGTGGTGTGCTTGTAGGGGTACTCTGCAGCATTGTACTCCGTTGGAACAAAAGTACACAGTTGGCCGCCATGGTCTCCCCCACCGACTAAACGGACAAGGGGGTATTGAGAGCCACCAGACTTGTCTGCTCTGATTAGAGCGACTGGCTGGTGGTAGAGAGTTTATTAGCTCCCGTTCCTGGGCGTCAAGACGGTCCCCTCCAACCTCGATCTCCGCCACACGGGCACACTGCCGGCCTTTTTGTTGGACACGCCCCTTCACCATCTGCCGTCTGTCGTTGCTCTTGCACTGGGGTCCCATCGGGCTCCATTCATGCAGCGAGATTCTACAAGTATACAAGACCATCCTCTTCGCCCCCAACTTCCCCCTTCCCTGTCTTCATTGCTTTCCTCATCAATTACATACATCCTTCTTGCATCTGCTTGGCTCCTCTGCAACGCCAGTTGTACAACTTCTTCCCTCTACGCAGGCAACACTTGAGCCCCTGTTTCTTTGCTCCCTCTCTCTGCATTTTAATAGACTCTCGTCTCTCGAGGCGGCTTCACAAACTTCGCTTACATCCCATTCGAGAATGCGCCAATGATGACAGCGACAGCATATCCTCCAACTATGACTGACTTGAGGGGAGATGCCCCTCACGCAAATGTCTGGCCCAACTACGGTGCCTCACAGATTTCTGCACGCCTCGGCAGTTCCTTGGACGCCACCTTCTCTTCCTCTGGCGTTCGACCTCGTGCTGGCCAGGACCACTACCCATATGGCCGCTATTCACAGGACGAGGGATCTAGTTTTGACCGACCTCAGCCTGCACCTCTTTCCTCGCATCAAAACTACCCTCCTCTGAAAAGATCGTTTTCCCAGACCGAACCTCAGCCTTATCAAGAGATTGTCCAGGATCTTCGTGACGATACCTCCAGACTCACAGTCAGCCAAGATCACAAGCTTCTCGCCTTCCGTCGCTCTCAAGAAAAGAGCACCGTGGTTGATCAGCATGGCCGCGTGCAGCAGCTTGAGCTTTCCGCTCAACTGCACGGAATGTTCTTCCTCTCGGAGATGCCCTCCAACCCTAGCGACGGCGGCGCACTTCAACCTGAGCTTACTTGTTACCGACGCAACCTCTTCCAGATCAGCGGCTCTTTTGTCACACCGAGAGGCCCCATTTCGGTCGTCAACGAGGCCAACGAGACTGTACCCGTGAGCAACATGGAAGTCACCATCTCTGCAATCGAATCTGTTGATGGCAACCCCGTTCGCCTCATTGTGATTCCCTGGAAAACACCGCCACCCAACTCGCCCGAACAGACACAGAACCCCGATCAGGAGCCTCCGGCTCTGCCTTTGATCCCCTTTCAGGACAGCAGCCCCAACTCTGATGGCGAATATGCTGTTTACCCCGTCGGCTGGCGCCGTCTCCAGTTCCGAATGTGAGCTATTATCCATGCCTGTAACGACGACTATTTGCTGACGAGACGGAAACAGTGCCACTGCCAACAACGGCCGCCGCAAAGAGCTGCAACAGCACTTTGTCTTGCACCTCAAGGTCCACGGCACTCTTGCTGACAATAGCAAGGTAGTATTGACCGAGTCCATCACCTCACCGATTGTCGTTCGCGGCCGCAGCCCGCGCAACTTCCAGGCCCGCAAGGAAATTCCTCTGCTCGGATCAAGCGCTGGCTCCCGGGGCCAGGCTCTGGTTGAGACTGGCGTAGGTGTCATTGCTAGTGCGCTTTCTACCAAACCGGAAATCAAGCGGGGAGGAAGCATAGACATGCAGGTTCCCCGATCTAGCTTCACATTCAGCCCGCCGAGATCCACGGCTGGCCAGCCGGCTGCTCTGCGATCCAAGTTAGTAGACTTTTGCTCACAACCTCATCGCAAAACTGACCATGGCTTGTTCAGCTCTTACCCTTCATGGAACCAGCAAACTGATACTCTGGGCCAACTCCCGACGACGACGATGGGCATGCCAAGTGCCTCTGCTTTTGCAAGCGACGGTTCGGAACTCCCTCTGGGCACCTCGCTAGCACCTCCTGTCTCGCTATCGCAATATGCTCCCACCGCCGGAGCACTCGCTTCGGAGAACGTTCCACGATACATTGACAACAGCAGATCGACAAAGAGCCCCAGACACCATGGCCAGTCGTCTGTGCATGGCTCCATCTCCGCCTCAGATAGCGCCTCTGACTACCGCTATTCATCTTACCGCGCCTCCATCGCTAGCGATGCTGGTACTATGGGCTACACCTCTGATAGCACACCCGCCGCTACTCAACGAGACTACTACCCATCATCTGGCGGTACTTGGACGCCCAGCGCGGCAGAGCCTAACACGAACATGAGCTATTCCAGCCATCCTGGCAACAGTGCCGCACATCGCCCGTATGCCTTTGATCGGTCTGCGAAACAGGAAAGCACTCTCCCTAATGCTCTCTACCAACCAGGTGCTAAAGGTGCCTTTGAGTCGATGAGCAACTATTCGTGGAGTGCCAATTAGGAATTGGTTCCGATTCACGTGGGTGAACTGTTAGCCTGAAGCTTTACTTTATCGCTTCAATAACTTCATTACTAGGTTACTTCATGTATAAGCATGACTGCCTTTTGTGTGGGAAAGTTTGATTGATTTGGTTTATGCCTCCATGTTCCACGAAAAATGGGTGGCTGGGGACTTTTGCTTTCTCTGAGTTATATATGGCGCAAGACATGATTATGGGTAGGATTGCATGCGTTGATTTGTCTTTTCTCTATCACTGTTTGCTTCTAAATTGGGCTATGGCGGATTGTACACTTGGGAGGATCTTGTGCGAATTCTGCTACAACATGTCACGCCACACGTTCTGTCGATCAAGGACATGACAACAAGGACAGCGTAAGGGCAGGATTGTTTTGGGAGTACCAAAGGGAGGCTTTAGTTTTTTCTTATATCCGGAGTTGGTTGGCGATGATCTAAATTTCTGCTCCACTACATACAATACAGTACACAATTTTCTACCATTTTTCACACACGTTTCGTCTTCTTCGCAACTGCATCTTGGATTCTCATGAAACACGGTTAGTGTTCCCTTTAAGGACAAGATGAGCTACAGCTACTGACATCTTCAACAGGCAACCCTCACCCGCCTCGCTCACTGATCAATAGGGTATTCCGTGTGATGCTATATTCCGTATTGTTCGCTTGTTTATTCCGTGCGGAGTAACCCTTGTGGCAAAAGTTATACTGCACGCGCGCTGGGTCTGTCCGCGCCCCATTTCCTAGTTGGATTTCCCGAGCCGCTGACCTTTATTTTCCTTTTCCTTTTCCTCTTTTTTCCCCTTCCTTTTTCCTTTTTTTCCTTTTTACTATCTTTCCATCTTCGTATACTTCTACTTGTTTTCTTTTGGTCATTTTCCTTACTTTTTTTTTTCTTTTTGCGGTTTGATATGTCCATTATATCATACAGCGTATACAATAACGAAAGCGACATTGGTCCCAAATACCAGTACGGAGTAGAAAAATCATGCAAATGCCCACATGGTGGCGGGCCAAAGGAGGGGGGTGGTTTTCTTTCAAGATGCAATGCTACACAGTAGCTATAGCGTTGCTTTTTGGCCCCCAAACTGGGTCTTGCAATCGTCACTCGTGCGTCTGGCCTGTTTTCAACATTTCATTACTCATTCGTGAACATATATCCCGAGCAAGAATATGGTCGCCTTGGTGAACTTGGCATGCTGATCCGTGCCTGCTGCGCTCTGGTGCAGGCTGTTCCACAATCTCGATCTGAGCACGACGACTCGAGCTGAGGGACGGGAGGCGCCGCCGGATTCCCGATCGTACGGAGGCTGAAACGACTAGGGTGCCTTCGGGCGAGACTGGCCATTTCGCTGGCAAGATATCAATTCTCATAGATTTTAATTGAATAAATGGTACGCTGAAACTTGGTTGTAATTGGGGCCTTTTGCTTGCTAGCGATAGTGACGACGAGTAGTTCCGTGGCGCACCTATGCACCTTTCAGCTGTCTTTTGACGCAAACAATGACTTGGCTTACGCATTTGTAGTGGCACACGTGATTTCAGCTCCCTGCTTGTTGTTTTTAGCTTGTTGATGAGCCTCTGGATATCGATCTGATAAAGAAAGTCTGGGCGTTGCAGTAAGCAAGCATTGTCAGCTGGGATATCTAGGTTGGGCGCTTATGGTGAATATTGCAGCATTTTGATTGTTTTGAAAAAGTCGCAAAGAGATAAATATCTGGTTGAGTTTTAGTACTTAAGGGTCCCAAGGTTTCATTTAAATGCGAAGTCGAGCCTTGCTTGCTCTTAGATAGTTAGCATGTGTCGAGGTTGGACCTCCCGGGAAGTGTGTGGCTAAGAACTTAAGGTCTGGTACAGAGATGAACTAGCAAGAGATAGCAAGCAGCTTTTCGTTTTTTTTCTAAACATATTACTCTTCCAAATATATACAGTTTTCTCTTTTCTTCCCCCGATAATTCTTTTGTGAGGTGGGCACCTGTAATAACACTTTGCGCCCGTCGAAGCTTCAAGAGAAAGTGACGGGTTAGTGGGGCGAGATACCACAAAAAAAGTTGCGAGACCAGGCTCGCCGACACCTCTGCATATTCTGCGACAGCTCATTTCGGCCCGCGCCTCTCCCATTGAGCGCATCACTATCTTTACAAGCTCAAATTAGAAGAGAGGTCCTATTCTCGACCGACATCCTCGTGTTCCAGCACCTTCGCGCTCGCATTTGACAACCGGAGCAAGTGCCACGCCATTCCGCCAGGTTCACGCGGCATCCTTGACCCTCGCACCACACAACCCTCTCCGCAAGCCGAGTCTTTTAGGTGCAATGTTTGAAGTTCCAGAGGCAAAGAGGTAAGCCTAGCTGTTTCCTGCCCACGATATTGCGCATTGCCGGAACTGGCCACCCAAACACGTGAATGTGGAACACGCGCTTGCTGTTCTCAAGATGCAAGCAAAAGAATACAAGACGGTTCGCTGACCTTTCTCGAATGCAGAGTTCGGCGCGAAGATTTGGGAGACTCTGATGCGGATGGACACGATACAATTGGCCACGATGAGGCGATGCAGGCTCGAGTGAATGCCCAGATCGCCGCGGCGCTGGGTCTGGACGACGACGATGAGCCTTCTGCACCCCCAGGGCGGCTTACAAATAATGCCGACTCACCTGAACAAATGATAAACGCCGCTCAAGTCGAGGATGACAAGCGCGCCGCAGAACAAGGCTACGACTTCAACCTTTTTAGCACAGCGCCCGGCGGCACAAATAAGCCTGCCAAGGTGATTCTGGAGGACGAAAACGAGCTTCTGGGTGACGGCGCATTTCTTCGGCGACGGCCTTGTTCATACTACGTGGCAAAGGCACTGTCGGCCAAGGAGAGGGAGCAGTACAGGTACGCGGCCGTCACGGCGGATACGATTCTGCAATGGTCTATGCGACCGTCATGGGGCGTGACGATGCCGTGGAGGGTAATTACGACGAGCGTGACTCGCAAAGCAAGGCCTGGCGACAAGTCTGATACGGAACAGGCTGCCAAGAGGAAGAGGCCAGGCAAGAAGCAGCGGATCCTGCTGCGCCAGCGCACAAAGAAAGAGGCGCAGGCAGCGGATGAGGCCTCCAAGAGACAGACGGAAAAGGCAGAGAATCTCAGGGATAAGAAGAAGAGACTGAATAGGATCAAGAAGCTGAGGAAACGTGCCAAGGACAAGGAAAAAAAGGTGGCGGCTGGGCGCGAGGCTGACAGCGTTGACACTGCTAGCGACTCTAGCGGCAACGATTGAATGTGTTCTTCCAGTCAAAGAGCACAACATCTGTAAATAATGATATAATGAATTTATGAGTTGAGAAGAATTTTATGAGATGAGAAGAAAAAAAGAGTGTTGTACATAACGACATGGAAATTCTGTACAAAGGAAAGTAGACAACTTCTACAACAACCCCACCAGCCAATGAGCTCCTGCGAGAGCGGCGGTCGCGCGCGGCGGTCCTGCCACCCCGATCTGGATAGCTTTGGGTCCGCAGACCTAAAATACCATCAAACACGCGACAACATTGAAGCATCAACAGACAAGGCTCTGAGACAAGACAGAGCTTTTCGAATAGCATTTACGATTTACATGTCGGGGAAGACGCTGTACATCTCGAGCTAAGCTCTCCCGCGTATCGACGATAGATGGAGCATTAAGGACTAGTCACGAATCCGACAGGTCCGTTTTCGCTGAGCCATCGAACCCGACGCTCGACGCTCGACGCCCGACGAACAGCAAAGGGGCCTTGCGGCAAGTGAAGCGCCTACGAATACTTCGATCGGATATATTGAGCTTTCACCTGTATAAGTTGCGCCTTTGTGCCGATTCGGCGGCCGGCCTCGAAAGCAAAGCGTCGTCCACAACAATGAGCTTGCTCGACGGCGCACAGAACGACGGGCGAGCTGAGGGCCTAGCTACACATTCATCAGCTCCCACTGCCACTGTGACCGAGGTGCCGGCAGAAGACGAACCTGTAGATCCCGATATGGATATGGACGTCCAGGACATGGGCCAAGTGGCTGACAGGACGCTGGCGACCGAGAAGCCCCCCGTCGCGCCGCCTCCGTCAGCTACACGGCCAGGTCTACAACGCAACGCTTTGCAGCGAGCAGCACTCGACCCATCACAGCACGGAGGCAACTCTGCGACCCCGATGCCGCAGGCACCCGCGCCGCCGCTCCCCACCGACTCGCTCTCCCTGGCGCAGCTTCGCAAGATTGTCAACGAGGTGAACCGGCCCGAGCAGCCGGCCTACGACTTTGTGTACGCCGACATGGGCCCGCACGCAGAAGAGATCGACGAGTGGTTCATGTACCAGTTCTGGCAGTGGGTGCGCCTTAGCTCCGCGCAAAAGGCGTTTGAGTGGCACTGGAACCACGAGACGATGGCCAGCGGCCAGAGCGGTCACGAGGTGGCCTGGGAGGATGCGGACAATGATACCCGCACCCGCTTCGTGCAGGCGGCGATCGCGGGTGTGCAGAGCAATGACGCAGCTTTGCGCTCGGCCTCGATCGGAAAGCTGGTCTATCTGGTGCTGGGTCGCTGGGGGGACACGGCTATGCCAAATACCGCAGCGTCTGACGATGAACAGGAGAAAGATGGCGATGGAGCGACCAGGAGCAAGGGATCCGGAAAATTAATTGCAAGTCTTATGCAGCTGCAGGCGATCAAGGCTGGCGTCGAATGCCTCGCGTCGCTGGAGGGGTTGCCGGTCGTGTGGGAGGCTCTGAGGCACGCATTTGAGCTGCATTGGTCTGGAGACATACCAAACCCACAGTCCGCTGGCCAGGGTAGTCCCCAGGAGCCGTACGATGAGTTGATGAACCTCATGACCATTATGTATATTGCTCTGCAAGAAGTTCTTAGCGATCCTGAAGACATGGCCGCGTCATACGGGAAATTGCTCGAGCTGCAGCCACCTCTAACCGAATTCATGATGACGGCGACAATCAAACTGAGATGGGATGACCACAATGTTCTCCCGCAAACACAAATACTGCTGCTATTTTGGAAGTCGATCTTACTCGTGTTTGGCGGCACCAAGGACCTGCAAAGAGTCAAAAAGGCCACCAGCGAGCTCAGCGACAACCAAGAGAAGCAGACAATCACTGCATCGCCGCTAGACTATCATGTCTTTCGCCAAGAAATAACCTCCAAATATCCAGCATACGTGCCTCCACGACCCGTCATTCCCCTCGAAGACGAAAATACCTCACTACTTCCACCACTTCCTCAACATACAACCAGAAATAATGGCTCCAATGGCATTCTTTCTGGGCCGTCAAACTCACAAATTGGCGGCGCCAGTATTCTACATCAGCCAGTGCACATTGCTACCCCAGCCCCATCACCGCCGCCATCGCCGGGTGTCGGAGGCAAGGGCGGCAAGAAACAGAATTATCAGACAAACCAAAACTTTCCCTTCATGTACCCACCGCTTGACGCCACAAGTAATAGCGCTGGCGGCAAGGGGCTTGCGGCTCTCAATGACACCATCAACCGCCGATGGGAAGGCAGCGATATTCCCGCGTCGATCCTTGAAGCGGGCGAGCTGTTCTCTACGAGAGTGCGGATGACGAGAGCCACGAGGCAGTTGTGGGACGAGAGAGAGGGGTTTCTCAAATTTGAGCGTGGGTGGGAACCGGATGAGGAAGACGATGATGACATTGAAGAGCTACTAGACTTGAGCGACCTCACAGAAGAAGAACGCGAATTGATCAAGGAGGCCAAAGGCGAACTTAAGGAAGTACGCAAACCAATTGTGCCAGCAGAAGTTGTCGATTATGGCCCGCGGAAAGAGAAGATGAGCGACCGGGACAAGAAGCGCTTGGAAGCTGTGGAAAGCTTTTATGTGAGTGCCTTGTTGTTGAGCCGACGAATCGATGCTAACTACCATACAGCACCAAGCAGTGCCACATTTACAGTCCTTGGTAATTGTTTTGCTGCGGCCAGTGTTTGCCAATGTTGCGGCCATAGTAGCACAGCAGGCTCCGCAGTCGCATATGAACCAAGGCACGTCGGGACGCAACGGGCCTGGCATGAACAACGGGCCCAATGCTGATAATGGAAGACCAAGCGGCGAACCCCCCGAAATGTCGCCGGAGGAAGTGGATGCTGCTAGAACCAGGGAGGTCACGACAAAGGCCATGTCGGGTATACTGGTGCTGCTGCTAAAATGGCTGCGTCTATCGCGTGAGCCTCTTTCGCATAAGACGAGTGATTCTTGTGCTAATGGGAAGCAGATGTTTTACGATTCGAGTATTTTACTCAACTTTTGTTGGACTCCAATTATATACCCCTTGTGCTCAAGCTCTTCGCACATCAAGACGTACAGCAAGTTGTAGACAGCAAAATGGATCGGCTGGAGAACAGGTTTGTCCATTGCCCAGTGATTGACTGATGGGTACCCTCTAGCTAACGCTTTTGTAACAGTTTCTTCACTTTTTGCAATCTACGATGCCGATTTAAGGACAGGACGGATAGTGATCTTGAGCATGAGGATGAAGATGAAGAAGGCGAAGACCATCCTAACGGTGCGGGCGAGCCGGAAAACGAGGCCGAGGAAAGTGACGACAGCGCAGCGCCGCCGCCGATTAGAAGACGCCGGTCCCCGCCAGCAGAGGGGGCACATAATGAACAGACAGCAGAGTCGACAAGCCAGCCTTCCGAGGTAGATGGCAATCGGAACATGCGACCCGAGGTAGACGAGCTCGGCTACCCAGTTAACGATCTGCCTATGGAGCCAATTACCGACTTCTCGTGGCGCAATTTCTTCTCGCTGATCAACTACTTGCGCGTGATGCAAAAGATTTGCAAGGGCAAGGCGCATCGTAACCTGCTTCTAGTGCAGTACAAGTCGTCGACGATTTTACGCAAGTCGCTGCGGATCCCGCAGCCGGAGCTGCGACTATACACGCTGAAGCTATTCAAGAACCAGGTGCCGTACTGCGGGCGCAAATGGCGCCAGAGCAACATGCGCGTCATAACGGCGGTGTACCTGCACTGCCGGCCGGAGCTGCGCGACGAGTGGCTGGCTGGTAGCGACATTGACGCCGAGGTCGACTCGGCGCTACCACTCGAGCAGGCGCTGCGCGGCCTCACCCACTGGTTCAACGTCCGTCGGTACCCGGATAAGACGCTCGGCGACATACCCACTACGGCGACGGAGCACAACGACAGGCAGCAGCAGCAGAAGCAGCGCGGGCAAGCGTTTCAGCAAGACTTTTTCACCCGCGAGCTGGAGAAGCTGGACCTGGACTGGGCAGATGTGGGTGGAGATGATGGCACGAGCGAGATGGAGAATTGGTAGGGAAGGCGGACTGGATAAGACGTAATGTTACAGTGGGAAGGAACAACAGTCATCAGCGTGAGTCGAGGTTATAGAATTGTTGATATCATTATTATTAACAGCTATTGTTCAATCATGAAAATTAGCGACGTGCAGGGGTATCATCCAGTGACCCATATCCAGTGACAGTGACCTATATCTATGTTGATCCCTTTTCAATCATTCCGTCGAAAAAGGAAAAAGAAAACAAAAAACTGTGTACCCAATGTGTACCCAATGTGGTGTAGACGTGCCATGTGCGTTTGTGTGTGCGCTAAATCATACATTTGCTTCTTTACGGGCGGTCATAGATGCCATCATCATAGCGATAGCTCGGGGCCGGATACCTCGGGCCCATTTGGTGATGAGGAAGCGTCGCCGGCTCCGTCCGATGCGGTTCGTACGGGCCGTCATACGGGCCATCGTCTGGGTACGGCAGCGCAGTCGCCGTCGTGGTGGTGGTGGTGGTCGCCGTCGCCGCCACGTTGTCCCCGCGGTAATGGTGGTGGTAGTGGTCGCCGGCGTGACCGTAGTGGTCGCCGGCATGCGTGTACGAGTCGCCAGCGTGCATGTACGAGTCACCGGCGTGCGCGTAAGAATCGCCCGCGTACGCGTGCGTCTGGCCCGTCACAATAGGGCTGTGGTGGTGGTGATACGACGTCGGTGAGCTGCCGGCGTTTCCGTAGCCCGTCTCGTACTTGTTGTACGGGGACTGCGGATCCTGGCCGACGGCGGTGGCCTGTGAGTCGCGGTTGTTGGGCGGCGCGGCGGCGGCGCCCGAGGCCATGTCGGCGGGATGGGCGTGCTCGGGGAGGATGTTGGGGTCGTCTTGGGAAAGGGCCTGCTGACCGCGGCGGCGACGGCCAAAGACGCGGCCGAGGAAGCCACCGGCCGGACGCTGATGCTGCGGCGACTCGGGCTGGTCGGGGTTGTTGTTGTAGGGGTTCTCGGCGTAGGGCATCTGCATCTGGGGCGGCGAGTTGGCGAGACGTTTCTCGCGCTGGTGGCGGCGGCCGAGAGCGAGCTCGACAAAAATGGAAAAAATGTAGAAGAAGCTAGTTCATTTGTTGTTAGCAGCCCCATCCTCGTCTGTGCTGGCAGATTCCTCGTTGTGCCGACTTACATGGCAATAATGGCAATGGCGAGACACGCCGTCTCGAGCTTGCACGCCGTGCGATAGCTCGGAATCTTGGTGAAGCCACCCCCAGCATCGAGCGTGTCCTCGGCCTTGCCCTTTCCAAACACCGTCGTCACCTCACCGGTGCAGCTCCCCGCGCCGTTTTTATTCGCAACCGCCACGAAAATGTAGGCCGCCAAAAACGCAAAATCAAAGCACATGGCGACAAAGGACGTGAGGGTGCGGCCGGCAAAGCAGCACAGCAGCAGCAGGCCGAGCAAGGCGTAGGCGACGGCCACGCCGACGACGCCCTCGACGGCGCGGACGTTGGTGGGCGTGGGCAGGTTGTGGTTGGCGAGGGCGGCGAGCAGGTACGAGTAGATGCCGAGGATGATGACGGCGCAGAGGAGCTGCACGAGGCGAATGAGCCACTGAACGGTCTTGAGGCCGAGTGAGGTGCCGCGGGCCATGGTGGGCGGTATTGAGTGCGTGCGGCGGCGGGTCTAGGTGTGAAGGAAGTTGACGTAGCGATGGAGAGAGTAATGTCGGATGTAAAAGGACTTTGTAAAGATGTTGACTGGATATGAAGAGGAGATGAAGAGGAGAAGTAAATGGAGGCAATCGCGATTCGGATCGGAGTGAATAGGAATTGAGAGATGGAAAACGCCACGCATCACTGACTGCAAGGGTAAGCAAACAGAGGTTCGTCAAGGTAAAAGATATCTGGTTGGCCCTGGCTGGCTTACTCGAACCAGTAAGCAGCTTGTTCGTTCGGCGGTGCAGCGCAAGGCGTTTTACAGATGCACTGCCTGGCTGGTTGGTTGAACAGGGTCTATGATCCCTGCATCTTCAAGGATGGGTTGACGTACCTCTGAATCCGAAATCCGAGCGGTTACTGTTACTTTTCAACGTTTTTTCCATTGACACGACTATATCCATTCAAAGAAAAAAGTTTTGGGGTTTCTAAACTCCAAATAAGTCTGTGAAAAATGTCAAATCAGCAAAACCCGTCTTGTCAAGACAGCTTCAAACGAGTTGCTCAATGTCTTGCCGTGTTGCTATTTCTGGAAGATGACGACAACGGGTGGAGTCGGCGGTTTCGCTTGTAGTGGGCGCAAACCGCTGGGAATGGCCCGCGAGGCCCTGAAAGGAAAAACGAAACGCTGGCCGGCTCAGAGGCCCGGGGTTGCCTGCCCCAGCGCATCCGGGTGGCTGGGCGGATGGCTGAGTACAAATGGTAAGGTGGGTCTTTATCAATTTGATTGGTCAAGTTGTGGTGGTTGGTGATGCGCTTCCCCATGGCTTCACTTTGCCACCCACGCCATCACCGAGTTACAAAACGAGCGCCAAACGACCCTCGATGCTCCATGTTGTGTGCCGCGGCTTCGAGAAGAGCTGCACGTTACCGATTGGCCGTCATCGAGCTCGAGCAGCCACTGGACCATGGCTTTGCCGCGAGAATTTTTGCCACATCTATTCAAAGGCTCGCATCAATCATGTCTTCTTTCTCAGTGTAATGATGCAGATGTTGTTCAACTTTTGCTACCAGGTCTCGCTCTACTCCCCAATCTAACGGGAAATGATTCGTCTGATAGGAGAGTGGTTTCGTCCGCGACGCGAATCTTGAAAGGAGCCATGCGAATCTTGACCGGAAAAGGTATTCATGCAGCAGCCAGACATCAACGCGTGGACAGCGCCACCATCGGCGAAGCGGCCTCAGCATTGCGTGGCCGGCGAGGCAGAGTCCAGCGCTTAGATAAGATACTATTTTGCTGTCGACTGAACAAAGGACAATTGCCTGTCATACAGAAAAGTTCTTTACTATTGTCTCAACCCAATATTTTAAGGGTCGGCCTCCAACTGCACGTGTGTCTCCATGCCGTCTTCTGTTTGGTTGGTACTTTTGCAAGTAGCGCATGAACATCTCGATCTCGACTGTACTGACTGGGACCGCCTTCTATGATATACAAGGTCATATGGAGCCACGAGTGAGCCACGAGTGAGCCACGAGTGAATTCTTTATTCCCTTTTCTCTTCGGATTTTTGCCATCTTCTGGCGGTTGGCGTCGCTGAATCACTTGCAAAGCGTTTCATCTCTGCACTGGTCACGAAGCCGATGTCGTGGCTAAATGGCGTCATAGGATCTGCTTGCAACCAAGAGTTTATGATTCGTCCTCGCATCTGAATGGCCCTTGCGGTTGAAACTGTCAAGCTGCGAAGGAGTTGATTCCGATCTCGACCATCGCATTTCTCCAAGGCAGCCAAAAGACTCACAATGTAATCACAGGTCGATTCCTCGACGCGAGTAACCAGACTGCTCCATAGATTCCCAGAGCTTTCGGTCAAGTAGCTTTCGCCTCCTCTGACAGCCGGCAGCGCAGCTCAATCGGGCCAGATTCTTTGGATAAGAGTTGATGTAGAAGGGCGGACAGGATCTAGTGGTCTTGCACTGTTGCGATTTTCGCGTCTTTGAAGAGGGAGTGGCACACGATGGCTTCTGTCAGGGAGATGAGTGGTGGTAGTGTTTCTCAAGTGCCCGACTTTCATGAGAACCCGTCTTTTCAGAGCCCATCTTTGATGAGAGCCCGCGTCAGCATAGACGTGTCATCGCCAGGGCCTGCCGTCAACAACAAAGTACCAGAGTTCTAGGCATCGCACCCAGCGAGAAACCTCATCAGCAAAGTACCAATCGCCCGTCCCTTGGACCAAGTCGTCGTTGAACTCATGCAGCTTTCATGATTGCCGATAACTGAATTGAGCGCTCGCGAAAATCCATTTCGGAATATTTTTGTTTGTGTTGTCTCGTTCAATTGTCTTGAGATATTTTTCTTGGTGCCGCCAATTTGCGCCAGCTTCTCGTTTTGAGCAGACAGTTTCCAATCACTGTCTCCAGCGACCTTTTGGCAGGCTCGAGAGCTGCTCTTCTTGATAAGTGGCAAGTCGCACGCACTTGATACTCGAGCAGGTACGAATATACACTTGACAGGCGCGACAAGATTTTCAAAGTGTTTCGAGGAAGCAGATGGCAAAGTTCGTTCTTAGCTTTTCCCAGCATGCCTCAAGTTCACCGATAGTTATAAAGCCATGTGATTGGCGAAGCAACCACCGAGAAGCTGCATTTGAATCAGTAATGAGAAGTATCAAGATGAGATGACGGAAAACCAGTGTCGAACTGGATCAATACTGAAATGTCTGATCTTGCAAGTTCTGTATGGCTGCGAGCTGCGAGCGAGCTTCACCAAGCCGTCTGCCAGAGCCAGAGGCCGGACGAGTTGATCGAGTTGGTTGACAACGTTGTGGTCCTTGCTGCGCATTGAAGAATTTCATTGAGATTCTTGACAACTGTTTTACAGAATTTTGACAAGCGTTTTCACATATTCAGGGTGACGCACTCGTCCATCACCAGCGCCCACGTGTTTCTCATAGTCCTTCATGGATTCGGACTCCCTTGAACAGCTCGATATGCGCGTGCCCTCAGAAACTCAGGCACATGCGCCTTATTCTATGCAGCTAGTTAGCGCGGCAGGGCTTTCTAGAGTCGCCGCGGATCGCCGTTTGACCGTGCGACCGGCTCGTCGACAAGCGGCTCCACGACGACTGGCACGTCGGCCACATGCCGAGACCAAGCGTCCGGCACAGGCGTACTGTCGGCAGCGCTACGGTCGCGCCGAACCAATACACGCATGACTTTTTCGATTTTTTCGATTTTTTCTCATCTTGAAGGTTTTGGTGTTTGGCCATGTCGCTGCAGGAGATTGGGCGCATCCCCGCACCCGCAGTGATCTGCATAAAGCTGACACCAAGGCTGTCAGCGCCCAACAATTGTTGCTACGCCCGTGGCGCTGGACAGAGCCTCGATTTGGAATCTTGCGGCGCGCTGAAAACCGCAGCACTCGGAAAAATAAAGCCGCAAATACTGATTCGAGAAGGTGATACATTCGAGACGGAGCGGCCTGTCGCTGTTGACATGTTGGCACTGCACATGTACGAGGCAAGGGAAATCCCCATCATGGTACAGCCTCTGTTGAGTGGTGTTCATTCTCTATTAAATACGCAAAAAAACACACAAAGCAAAAATGCGCCCGAAAACGATTCTTTGGTCATTGGCTGCCTGCTTCAGAAGTGTTGTACAGCTGTCGCGTGCCTCTTGGCGGGCGGGATCACCACCGCCAGAGACACGGGGAGAAGCGGCTGCCAAGTACGAGCGGCTGCCAAGTCGGTTCCTTAATTCTTGACCGAAGTTGGGCTTGGCGACGGCGTGCGGCGTCTGGGTTGTCTATTGCCATTTTCCTTTAGAGTTGACCGTTGCATTACAATCCAATCTTGGAAGTTGTACAAGGGAAAAAGAAGGAAATCAGTTCTTCACCTCGGCTCGCCCTGTTCTTTTTTGACAGGCCTAGAACAAGGAAAAAGCTGCGGAAGCGAGTCGGGAGGAGGGCGGGCTGAGAGAATGCAGATCCTGCCAATCACGCAAGGCACACGCACATGGACTCAGTCCGACGTCGACAGCGAAACTTTTGGTCGTTTTACGGGCTGTAATCCGTACACAGGTTCGAGAAGGGCCTTCTTGGCGACGGGTGGAGCAGGAAAGGGAAGAGAAAGAAAGTTTTTGTCCCGGTTGCGACGCTGAGCGACATGCTTCCCGACCGACGACAAGCTGGGTCATCAAGGCCGCCCCGAGGGCGAGGGGGAACCTCAGCCTACGAGGCACGAAGAGAGATCCCACGTGTGTGATCCTAGATGAATGAATGGCTCTCCCGGGGTGATTAAGTGGTTCCTTTGCCAAGCATTAAGCTTAAAAGGACCATATTTGGTGGCGCATCGCTAGTTCCACTTCCGGACCAGTTGAAGCGTGGAGTCTATACCAGCGTCGCCAAACCGCCACGGTGCTGGCATGAAATCCTTGAGGCAATGTCATGTTGCTCTCGGTGTCCATTTTCTGACATTTGGTAGGGGTCCTCGCAGCCTGTCAATTCGTGCACATGCGACAGACTTCTCCTTATGGGGGTTGGCTATTGAAACGCCACACGGCTCTACATGGGGCCACTGCGTCCTGCGAGCGCCTCCATATCACATTATAAAGGTAAATCCATTCCCCAGAAAGCTGCAGAGCCCTTTGTTCTTTCCTGTCAATCAAGCTATACATCTCACCCCCTACTTCCCCAAAAGTCTTACTTGCCCCTGGTCCGAGTTGGACCCAAGAAGCCGCCAAGATGGTTTTGACCGAGTACACTTACATCTTTGCCATTGGCACTTGCTTTGCCCTTCTTGAAGCATTCAACAACGGTGCCAGTACGCTACTCACCGACCAGCCCGGTCCCTGACATCTTTACTAACCATGTCCTTTTTTCCTCAGATGATGTCGCCAACGCCTGGGCCACGAGTGTCTCGTCCCGATCCGTCTCATACAGAGCAGCCATGGTTCTCTGCCTCGTCTTTGAAATGCTCGGTGCGCTCACTGTCGGTGCTCGCAGTGCCTCGACCATCAAGAACGGCATCATCCCCGTCGCGGCCTTCCAAAACGATGCTGGCGTGCAGCTCCTTGCCTTTGCTTGTGCCTCTGCCGGTGCCTCCCTGTGGGTGATGTGGTGCACTCGCCACTCTGCCCACGTTTCTTCCACCTACTCCCTCATCTCGTCGCTTGCCGGTGTCGGTGTCGCTACTGTTGGCGCCGGCGGCGTCCAATGGGGGTGGAATAAGGGCTCTGGTCTCGGTGCCATCTTTGCTGGTCTCGGCATGGCCCCTGCCATTGCCGCCGTCTTTGCCGCCATCACCTTTATGCTCATCAAGCTCACTGTCCATGTGCGCAAGAACCCCGTCCCCTGGGCTGTTTGGACTTCCCCCTTCTTTTTCCTCATTGCCGGCACCGTCTGCACCCTCTCCATTGTCTACAAGGGCTCTCCCCGCCTGGGTCTCTCCAAGAAGCCCGCCTGGTATATCGTGGCTGTCACTCTTGGTGTTGGCTTTGGTCTGTTTGCCATGTCTGCCCTTTTCTTCGTTCCATACGTCCACGGCAAGGTTGTCAAGAAGGACTACACCCTCAGACTCTGGCACGTCGTTTACGGTCCGATGCTCTTTTGGCGCCCTGCTCCCCCGGATGCTGAAAAGGCCAGGGTCCCCAACTATGCCGTCATCCAGCACGATACCCCCGAGCCTGAGAGCGAGTCCGACGTCCGCCCTCCCAGCGACAACCTCAAGGGTCAGGACGATGCCGTCTTTGCCAGCAAGGAGGTGTCCAGACCCAACAACAAGCTGATCTTGGCCGAGTGCAACCAGCAAGGCTACCAAAGGCTCATGCAGGAGGCCCTTGAGGCTCACCACGCCAGACTCCGCCAGGGCCGTGGCCCTCTGGCCTGGGCCATGCGCACCCTGCACAACAACCCCATGGGCGCCGGTTCGATTCACGAGACCAGGAATCTCATCACTCTCTGCAAGCGTATCCCTGCTATGATTGTCTGTGCTCTCCTCTACGGTGCTCACTACGACATTCACACTGCTCAGGTTGGCATCGAGGGCACACCCGAGGGCCAGCGCATGGCTCGCGTCTATGACCACGCTACCAAGTACCCCAACGAGGTTGAGTATCTGTACTCTTTTGTCCAGATTATCACTGCCTGCACTGCCTCTTTTGCTCACGGTGCCAACGATGTCGGCAACGCCGTCGGTGTCTGGGCCGTCATGTATGCTGCTTGGTCTACTGGCAAGGCTGCTGGTGCCAAGGCTCCTGTTCCTCTGTGGCAGATTGCCGTCATTGCCCTGACCATCTGCATTGGTTTCATCACATATGGTTACAATATTATGAAGGGTAAGCTTGTTTTCTTGTCTCTCTCTCTCTCTCTCTCTCTCTCTCTCTCTCTCTCTCTCTGCCCAAAAGCTCAATTTACTAACAATTTTTATAGTCATGGGTAACAAAATCACCTACCACTCTCCTAGCCGTGGTACCTCGATGGAACTGGGTGCGGCCATTACTGTCCTCATCTTCTCCCAGTACTCTCTGCCCGTTTCCACCTCAATGTGCATCACTGGCGCCACGGTTGGTGTCGGTCTATGCAACGGCACTCTCAAGGCCGTCAACTGGAAGCGTGTCTTTCTCCTGGTTTTCTCCTGGATCATGACCATTCCCATTGCTGGCCTCATTGGTGGCTGCCTGATGGGCCTCATGCTCAACGCCCCCCACTTTGGCAGCACCCGATGATTATGATGTTTGTTGGATTTATTGTATATGGGGAGTTTTATTTTTTTGTTCAAAATACCAAAAGATTGATTAGAGTTATATAGTACATGCATAATAACGCACTTGATTGAAACTTGCTTTGTCTGCCTGTGTTGACGATTGATTCAAGCTGGAGGAGATGAGAAATTATTAATCCCCCCGGTCCGATAATTTTATCCGTACGGATTACTCTAGAAGAAATCCCCCGGTCCGCTGTCGGCGCCCGATCGACGCTAAAATCGCAAAGCTAACCCAAACAGGCGTCCCATCCTGTAACTAACTAACCTCATCGCGGCCGAAAAAGTGCTGTACATGGTCAGCCCTACGTCGTCTTATAATTAATTCCTTGTACATCTATTCCTTGTATATTGACTCACATAACCTCTGCGGCCACGAGATTGAATTATAGACACATGATGCCCATGTCTGCCTAATGCTGTCGAATCAAGCCTCCAGGCATGTGCTCCCCGGCCGACACCTTTGTGCACGTCTTGACGCATGCATAAGCAAACGGTCTGCAAGCCTACCCAACGGGCACGCACTACTGGCAGGCAGGCGTAAATGTGTCACGACAGGGGAAGGTGTGTTTCAGCCTCAATTCTCTGTCTATTAGTTAGCAGCAAGGGGAGGCCGGTGGCAAAATATCGCGACCGACTTGTGGTGGTACCGGGCAGCACTGGATTCTCTGTATAGGTTGGTTTGCTCGGGCAATGAATTCTTTTTCTGCCTTTTTTTTTTTTTTTTTTTTTTTGTTTCTTTGCATGATGCCAAGTCAGTTTCTACAGGTTGAAAAATGTTGCGCATTAAAAAGCAAGTCTATTTGACCGCCTCACAAAAACACCACCATGAAAAACTTTTTCCCTTTCGCTTTCGAGTTGCACGGCGTCGGGCGCTGGTTGTAGACAGGCCATGTATAAGTACAGGCGGCCAATTGACTGTTTCTGACAACAACAACAATAATAACAACAACGATAACAAGGGAAATGAAACTAGCCTGAAGACGAATAAATAATCTTTCCAAATCACAGAAACTTTTGAAACTCTTGAGATATACAAAATATACAAGGTAAGAATTCAACTGGTTGTATTGTATTGCCATCTTGCTACTACTTATAACACTAAGTTCGCATTAACTAGCCGTGTCTACCAAACTGAGCAACATTCGTTATAACCATGTCGGACCGCAGCCGCATCGCCGCCCTCGCCACCAAGATTGCGCAGATTGAGCAGGAGATTGATTACTGGAGACGCCACGAGCA
The DNA here is from genome assembly GCA_030411535.1 of Beauveria australis. NCBI lineage: Eukaryota > Fungi > Ascomycota > Sordariomycetes > Hypocreales > Cordycipitaceae > Beauveria > Beauveria australis. The sequence goes on from JAPERH010000498.1 coordinate 30,383, forward strand.
AGAGGTGGCTGCGCAGCTCGACATGGCCATGCTCAGTCTGCGGCAGTACACGTCGGTCGGCCAACTGCCCGAGCACTCGGTGTCGGTGGCGGTCAACAACCACTCGACGGCGCTGAACCAGATTCGGAATACCCTGACGACGCTGCATAATAGAAAGGCAGTGGCCGAGTCGCAGCAAAGGGATCTGATGCGGCGGCTCGGAAACGGACACTAGGAGACGGTATGGAAGGGCGAAAAGGAGGAGACGGGGGGGGGGGGGCTCTGTAAAAAGTTTGACGGGCTCTTTCTAGAAAAGCAGAATGATGTTAAAGTACTGACTTTTGCTGTTTTAGGGGGCTTGTGAAGAAAAGTAAAAAGAGTGCGGCGGTGGATGATACACGGAACTTGGGCAAACAAAGAGTTGTGCGAGAGGTATTGGCAAAGTAGTTTAGACAGGACAATCGAACACGGCAGAAATAAGAAAGCTCTTTAGCAAGCAAAAGCCGTTATTGTGCACAAAATAACCCACCAAAGCTATAAACCTTTTTTTTGAATACTAAACTGACTCATCGGCCACGGAAGCATTGCCAGATCTGCCAGAGTCATCAGATGGCAGAGGCGAGCCCCCAGATTCCATCACAAAAGCCAAAGGCTCAAGAGAGTCGGACGACGCACAGGGCTCTTTAAAGAGCATCCCCGCCGTTGTCGCATTCTCAATCAGATCTCTCACCTTTACATACAGCTCTAGCAGTTTCGGCAGCTCCGTCGACAGCGCGCCAGCACGCTGACCAATATCCTCGACCGCGTAGCTCCTATGCTCCGCGATCCGCCTCTCCAGCTCCTCTTTCCGCGATGCCGGATCCTCTTTGCTGTCGAAAAACGCGGCAAGCAGCTCGTCAATGGGTTCCTGGTGCTGCGTGTCGTAGAAGCGGCGCCAAAAGTACACGTCGGCAATGTGGCCCGGCCAGCGCAGCGCCGTGGCAAAGTACGCGTGCTCGAGGTTCTTGTCCAGGTAGTATCGGAGATGCTTGCGGTATGGGTGGTTCGCGTGGATGGCGTCTTGGAACTCGGCCCACACGTTGTCGTATTCTTGCCAGTTGGCCTCGTTGCCGACGCACAGGATCCAGGTTGGGGGCCCGGAGAGCTGGCGGGGTAGGATCTCGGCCTTGGACCAGTTGATGATGCCCTGAATGTTGCCTTGCCCGTCTATGAGTATGTTTTGGTAGTACAGGCCAGAGTGGTTCAGCGTGAAGCCGGCGTCCTCCCGCCAAAAGGTGTGGCGTTCGTCCTCGACGTGACGGGTTATGGCGTCCAGCGCAAACATTTCGCGGGTGATGCGCTCTCGCCCATTCTCGGTGTAAAAGAGCTTTCTCAAAGCAGGGCCGCGAGCGAGAGCCCCGAGGTGCAGGTGGATAGAGTCCCAGGCGGTGGTCAGTGGAGGGCGCTCGTGCTTGACGCCGTCGCGGTTGGAAATGTCGACTTCCCACTGGCAGAGAGAAGGGCCGATGTGGCTTTTTGTGTCGTCGTTTTCATCTGGATACAAGGAGCCAGTGGTGGGAAATGTCAACTCTTGCAGCTGTGCAAGCGCATCACCAATCTGAGAAAAGAGTCTTGCCCGCTTCTCTCGGTTCATGACGAGTATACCGTCTAGAGAAAGAGGATTACCACTAATTCGGTCCGTAATAATGTATGACTGGAGAGTGGTGTCGTCGTTGGTCAAGCGCTCATCTTTTCCGTAGGCGTGGACAGTGGGAACTGGAATAGAGGTGTGACGCTGGATATACCTAGCTCTCTTGTATGAGTAAAAAAAAAAAAAAAAGATGTAAACCAAACTGACGAGGGTTTTGTCTCATACCTGGTTGTAGCCACTTCACTCTGAATCATTTCCCACGTCTTGTCGACAGTCGTCGGCACAGGAATACGCACCACCCACTCTTTACCGTCGTCAGGAAACGTGACACTTATACAGGAAAAGTAATGTCCATGCTGGATGGCTTCCGATATACGGCAAAACTTGTCGTCATTGTGTCTGCGGGCTAGATTCTTCACCAATGGAAGGCTGATGGACGCTTGGAATGTCTTGGTGCGGCCGTCGAGGACATGGTCTGGACACGGATGCTCTGGCGAAGGCGCGAAATACATGACTAAAAAGAGGTAGTCTTTGCCGGGGGGGTTAAGATGCCAAGATTTGTCTGTGGCAGGGAACTCGTATTTTATAATTTTCGTAGAAGCGGGCAATTTGAACGTAGAAGCGGGCAATTTGAAGCGTCGTGTGCACAGTGAGCACAGCAACTACGTGTTGTTGGGTGGCACAAGGTAGCGTGAAGGAAGTACAAGTAGTACTTCAACTGCTGTGAGATGAGACAATTCTGTATGCGCGCCTAGATAATTACTGACATCATGGTGTTTAGGAGAAATTGTAATTCGGAAGCTCAATGTTGGACCTGCCGGGACTGTCTCGCCTGGCTGCCTTGGATTTCATAATCCGTCAACCCTTTTCGCAAATATGCCTAGATAAAAGACACTCTTGCAAACTTAATAGTACCAGCTCGAGATCTTAAAATAAATCTGTGGATAACATCACGGGAAGTGCTTTGTGGTGATAGTGGACATCACCCAGAAATCCAAAAATAAACTTGCAGCCATGGCGACAAGCTTCCTTCTTCATCAACGTACCCCATGCCATCATGGACACAACATCTCGGCCATCATTAACGCAACCACATGAATTCACTTGCAACCTGTATGGTTAAATGTCTCTGGTATAGCAAAGGCTGTGCCCCCTTTGGCCGCCCGGCGCAAAGTCCCAAGGTCAGACAACGTCCAACACTTCCCCGCCTCACGTGAAGAGAATGGAAACGAGTGCGACTTGGGCTTCCCGCAGTGTCACCGCTGCTTTTTCGTGTGTCTTGATTGCCCCGTTCCGCGCTTAAAGGGAAATATATGGCCGACGAGAGGGGCAAAGAATGAAATTGTGTAGATGGTTCGAAGCGACGACAAACCAGCTGTCCAAGTGGGACGCAAAGTATATGGCTTTTCTGCGGTCAGCTTGGTGGTCTGACGGAATCCGTGGCGATGAGATGATATTGCCAGGGAATAAAAAAAATAAGAACCAAAAAAAAAATACGATACAGGATTCAGCGACACCACCGCGTCGATGCCATCACACCCCAGCTGGCATCCGTGACAGATGTCGGCTTACACGACACGGCTGAGGAGGACTCTGATTTCATTTTACAAGCAAAAGAGATTTATCACGCAGAGGAAGCCTTCGCTAGGTAGTAAAAGTCGACAGTTCATGGTTGCTCCCAAAGCTCAAGATTGCTAGTCTCTAGAAACACTTGCAAGAGGCAGGTACGCAAGTTTGCGCACTGTTACTTGGCGAGCAAATTCTAATTACCCTGGTTCCATGGCAGATAGTGTACTGGTGTCCGAGGTTAGGATTAATCGAAAACTTGGGCAGAAAACTTAAACATGTGAAGCTATTTCTCAGCCAATACACCAATTTATATATTCGTAGCAGCTGTGCGCGCACTTGGCCGTGTCCGTACACCAGACATCCCAGCCTCAGCCAGGACTCGCACTTAAAGGTGCATTCTCGGGCGTCGCATTACCAGCCTGCAAGCATTACGTTGGCACATCTGCCTTTTATATAGTAAAGAAGAAGAAAGAACATAAAGAGAGAATAAGAAAGAAACTCACAAGACACTACCACAACAGAATTATATTAGTATCGCTGCCTACCTAGGCTGGACCGATGGTCATGAGATTGGCAGGATACTCGCTAGCCCCCTATAATGTAGGCAGGATACTTACTACCGCTAGGTAATAGAGGCAGCCAACGCCAGCAATAGCGCTATCGCCATCGTCACTACTAAAGGCAGCCGTAAGAAACCTTTAATAAAGGAAAATAATAAGGAATAAAGACAAGGAAGAAAACAGTATCTATATATTTGGCTCGATAACTGATATATTTCTTGAGGCTATGTTTCCTGTAAAAGCTTGTTACCTGTCAGGCTTCTTTGGCAGCGTCCCCTGCTACATCAGACAGCCTCCCGCGAAGGTATCTTCTCTAAATTCTGAGCTGCTGTTCTGCAATCAACGCCAATTCACTTTTTCTCTCCTTGTCCAGACTTTTCCTCCGACCGAGCTTAGAAAGATGATTCAAAGTCTAATCATCTAACACAATGTTCGCCCTTGCAATCTCCTCGCCATCTTGCATCACTCGATAGACCAGATGGCCTGCCTCATCGTTGAGCCGGACGTTGACCATAAGCGGGACCTTGTAGTTAATAACGCCTTTGCGCGTCTTTTTCTTGGCTTTGGAGACATGTTTCTCAGTCAAATGGAACGTGACGTTGCCAACTCTTTCCACGCCTGTATTTCCGGGTTAGAGCAAGCGACGGTTTACAGGCGCGAATTACTCACGGGGAGACTCGATCGAGTCTGGAGCAATGTCCAAGTTGCATGAGTATAGAATTAGGGCTGCAGAAAGAGGCGGAGGTCCTTTAAGGGTCCACACGGCATCAAAGTTGATCTCCGTGTCCTTGTCGACTTTTGCTCCCTACATGTAATTTCAGGTTAGGTATCGCAATTGTCCCGATCTAGCTAATAGTAAACGCACCTTGCTAATTTGCCAATCAATGAATCCGGTCAAGCATTTGCAGCGATAAAAATGATCATCATAAGTAAAACGCTTGCTGCGGTCATAATTACCATGTTTGGCAGGATCATAGGTGCGACAGACCTCAGTCCCGTAGTGTCTACGACACTTCTTCTCTCGAACAATAGATCCTTCCAAGCCTCTGAGGACAGCCCCACAAACAATTGCAGACCATCTGGATGGCATGTTATTCATCAAGACCCTTATACCCGGGAGCAGAAACTACTTACGCTCCAGACATAGGTGTGGTAAGGCGCATCTCATTCTCATCGCACCAGTCCTGGACGGACTCCCTCAAGTACGGTGAAGAGGCGAATCCACCCACGAGTACAATGGTACTGATGGGCGTCTCCCCTTTTTCTTTCGTCCGATAGACTTGATCTTCAATCAGGAATATGATCTTCTTGACAACCGGTTTGAAAATATCCATCAAATCTCCGTGAGTCAGGAGAATGGACGAGGAGCGCTTCTCGTAAAAGGTCTCTGTTCTGGAAGTGTACTTCAATGCAGGCATAAAGAGTGGAATTCGATGTGCTCTTCGGCTGGCGTTGCTATAACTGAAATCCTTCTTGCGCTGCTCAAAATGATTCATGAAAGTACTTCCAGGGCCAATTTGTTCAGGGTCGAGATCGGTAAAGGCCTCTCCGAATCGATCAGCCATAAGCTTGAAGAAATTCCTGTCCACAAACGTTGCACCGCATTTTCCCGCTATACAATGTCAGTTAAGAAGTTCAATCAGTATAATGCGGCTAAGTGGTCAAGTAAATGCATACCAATACCGACGGCAATCTCTCGAAGCTTTAGAAGGGGTTGTACTTGTTCAATTTCATAGGTAGTGATGTCCTTTGAAACTTGGCATCAGTAGACTGAATTCTTTCCGTCGCATTTGTAGAAACTTACCACTGTTCCGCCACCACAGTCACAGACCATCACACCGGTATTTTTCTGCCGAGGCTGTAAGAACTCGCTGAAAGGTTCTGAAATGCACAAACATACCTGGACAACAGCTTCCAGATGATGGAAACTAGACTTGAGCGTGTATTGGGCTGCCGCCTCGGGCTCTGAAATCAGCATGACTCGGTCGATGGCCCGATTTCCAAAACCAGCCTCCATAGCAGCCGCCTTGGTAAGAAGTTTTGCCTTTTCGCTCCAAGACGCAGGAACCGTGAGCCAAAACTCAACGGGTAGCTCGTCGAGTTTCATCGAACCAAAGAGCTCTTTTTTTGATTTTTCAAACATGTTATACATTTGACGAAGATATAATGTTGCAACTTCCTTAGCTGTTTTGCCCTCGGGAAGGCGCATCAAGTCATTGGTGCTCGCATCATATACGCTGCAGTCATCAAAGTCTGACAAGAGAGCGGACTTGTCTAAGAGCAGCTTAGTGAGGGAGCAAGATCTCATGCCAGGCTCGACCTGGTATCCCCAAACGTCACAGTTAAGATCGGGATTTTCTTCAGCGAAAGCAATTCGTGACGGGGCTTTAACGCTGTGCTCGGCGCTGTGGGAAAAGGCGCCGGGGTATTTTGTCCAAGTGATGATATCCTTGAAATCAGCAGCTGTGGAGAGAGCGAAACAGAGTCCTGTTTCTCGAATTAGACAGATAACCTAGAGAGTAGCATAGTGTTGTTTATTACCAGAATACGTCGTGCCGTAGTCAAGGCCGACAATCAGCTTAACAGGGCAAGCAGTGGAAGCCATGAGTTCCCCAGGTAACTCTTCTAGACAGAAAAAGCGAAGAAATGTTGTTAAAATGAAGAAGCGAGGAAGATTTCTCTCCGCTTTGAAGAAAATGGCAGCGTAAGCAGGTGAACCAGTGAACGCATGCCGGTGAAGAGGTGAATTCCAAGGGAATTACGCGGGAGGGGGTTATTTTCCAACATACAGGTACTTCTGAAATCCGATATATAAGCCCAAATTTAAGCTAACATGCCTTGAAAAATATTTTACTTGCGAAATATGTCCTGAGGCATGTTAGAAAACACCCTCCTCCCGCGTAGGTAGTGACTAGCAAACGGAGACCATGCCTAGATGAAGCCCGTTTGCACCTCACTTTACCGAGTCACGGAAGGGAAAATTTTCAGCAAAAGTCACATTTAATGATGATTTGGCTTTCTTCACGCTATTATGGAGGATACACGACTCGTATAAAGGAGCCAGCGAAGAATTACTCGCAAGTTCTTTCAATCACGCAGTAACGACACGATGTCTACAAATGTAAGTCATGCCTTCGGCTGTCATTCATAATTATATCATGACAGATACTACTATGTTTGATGCCTACCTAGTGATGCAATCTAAGGTCTGACACGCAACAGGACACATTAGCTCCTGAGAGGGCCGCTCGCTCCGATTCGATGACAGCCTCCGATGCGAATTCAACAGAATCTTCTGCAGAAAAAAGCAGCTCTGGTACGGCAGAGAAGAGACATGAGGAACAGAGTCCCAGGAGAATTTTCTACGTTGATTTTGGTTCTTTTTTTCCCATCTGGCAATCAAGAGCACCGCCGCCGCCATCTCAGCCAGTTGAAAGCACCAGCTCCGAGGTTCGCGCTCTTCGAGCCCAGCTACGCAAAAGAAAGGAGGAACTGATGGCGTTGAAAGAGGTAAACGGCAAAATTGCACGTAAATCAGAGTCACGCCTCGAAAAACTTCGTTGCGCGAATCAGTACATCGACGATCTGGAATACAGACAGTTCGAGGAGTCCAGTTCCTTGCGAGACACGATCAAGAATTACAAAATCAGGAGCGAATCTTCGGCAAAGATCATCAAGAACCTTGAAACAAAATGTACAGAACAGACGGCACAACTAAGCAAGGTCTACTCAAATGCCGTCTCCAACTGGGCGCAAGACGTGTCACGAGACATGCCCGACGACGTCGTCAGAAGCACCATCAGCTCATTCTTTCAGGGCGACTTTTTCTCTTGGTGTGCCGACATGTGCGCCCCAGAAATCGACTGGAGTAAAGGCCACGAGAAGATTCTGGACTACTGCAACCTTGTCAATCAACGACATCATTACCGCTCCGGGCCTGCCCACTTGTTGTTTGACCACGCGGCACCAGACGGTTGCAGCTCCCTGGTCCTTCTCCAAGCAGCCTTGGCCAAATCACTTGTAGACACTTTTCTAAGAAATCCGTATTTTCTTCTGGACGATGGTACCATTTTGCATAACATTGAGAGCGCCTTTGCCAAAAGTAAGTATTGTCCTCGTACTCTTCTTTGCCTCCGCCTCAAAGCTTTGTCTAACTCTTCTCAGAATCCCTTAAAGAGTCCATCGGTTGGAGAGTTAATACCGTCCGAAGCTTAGAAAAAACATTTTCATTTAATGCCGAGCAGGTTAAGGTGCATCTGAACCAATTTTTGAGCACGTTTGGCTTTTTGATTGAAACATTGGACGAAACTGCATGGGACGACTTGGCGAACCTATTCACTCGCTTTTCGCAGATCGCATTAAAGTTATGGCAAACGCCCACGCTGATTCGCATCTTGGACATGGCAGACATGGCGGATTTTCCATTTGATATGAGCCATCACTATATCGAATGCGAGCCTGCTGTTGCTTCCGCGCTCGGAGAACGCCTCAATGGTCGCCCCATTGGCGTGGTCATCCGACCCTGCATCTTGTCCGAATCCATCTCTGATTCTGGTGAAAAAACTCCTCCTGTTGTTTGGTCAAAGGCGCTGGTGTGGGTATCTGGGAAAGGGGATCCGTACGACATGGAAGAAGACGAGGTGAGCCTTATACGCTAATACAATTTCGCCCAGCCATATATATTAGCTGCACGTCGCCGAGGACACGAAGCGGGATATGAAGGCTGCATTTCTTTGTACCAATTACGATAATTTATTGTCATTGAAAAGAGGAACTTTAGGTAAACACTAAATAATATTTTGCTCGCTTTTCATTATTTCCTTCCAACTTCTCCTGACTAGCACACTACTTGGATCGACACCACTAGACTTGGTGCAGCAGTAGGATGAACCGAACGATGATATTAGTAAATATCAAAGCTATGAAACTCGTACGAGGATAAAAACAGAAGATTCATTCATATCGTAGCTCTAGCATATATATATATATATAATTGCATGTATGGTCTACGCAGCTGGCGTACCCGCCCAATGTCCCGTTTCTTGAATCCTCTTCACCGCACGCTCCAGATCCCCCTTGTTGCGACGAAAATGACTCTGGCGCACACTCAGCGGCAGCAGCGGATACACCGTTGCCATGCCGTACATGACTGTCTGAAACATGACCCTGCTCGCCGCCGTCGGCTCCAGGTTATACTCCTTGGCGAGCCGCGGAGGCAGCACATTCGCCGTCACGAGCCGCGAGAGCGGCAGCAGCGCCGCGAGCTCAAACGGCAGGTTCTCCGGCCACAGCAGGTCCTGGCAGAGGCTGCGCGCCTCGTCTGTAATCTGCAGCGTCGCTATATTATGGTCCCAGTACGCCCAAAACGCGTCCAGGCTCTCGGGCCACATCTCCGGCGGCATGCGCAGGCTGGTGCCGTACACGGCCGACTGCCGAAACAGCGCCTCCTCCTTCTCCCGCGGCAGCTTCCCAAAGACGTGCTCATGGATGACGACGAGCGAGACAAAGAGCGTCGCGGCGGTCCACTTGTGCAGCTCCGGGTCGTTGGCATCGTAGCCCTCGCCGCGGACGGGTGCGTGGTACCGGTGGATGACGGAGAAGACTGCGTCCTTTTGCTCGGGGGTTCCGTAGACGGCCGCGTTGAGGAAACGCATCGTCGTCTGCAGGCGGTTGGCCACACGCGTTTTAAAGTTGGAGCGCTTGTGGCTGCCGATGGCGAGGCCCGGGTGCGCCCACTGGCAGAGAATGGCAAACTGGCCGCCGAGCACAAAGATGTCGTCGACGAGAATCTCACGCAGTAGTGTCGGCTCCTCGATAGTATCAAAGATGTGCGGCTTCTTGTATTTTGTTTGCGTAGCCGGGCCGCCGCCGCCGGCAGGGCGGGCGCGCACGGTGCTCTCGCAGGCCATGGTGGTTGAAGCAGTTCAGAACAGTGCGTGATAAACGTGGGTAGTGTGAGATGAGAAACCTGGGGAAGTGGGAACTTGCTCTTATATATTAGCTTTTCCCCCAGATCCAGTTGAGGGGCATGATGCAACATGGTGCGGCATTGCCATGATTTGTCCGGTTATCAAGGGTTGCCGAGAGCATCCATCGCCAACGGCTTTCCGGGCTAATGATAGCCCCGCCTTCAACGGCGCCGGGGTCGCATATTTCGCCCTCTTGTACCCCGGTGGCGTCATGGCATGTGTCAGGCTCAATATATGCAGGCAAAAAGTGGTCAGACGATCCCTTCAAAAGTGTGTGTGTGGTTGAGCAAGTACACCCAAGGCATATAGCCGAGATGAAACCTTGTGCATGCCGAGAGGCATTTGCATCACCTCCAGTAGACACCTGTCCATGCCCGACTGTATTTTCATCAACTGCCGAGAAAAAAGCTCGCTCGCTCAAGATTCTTGATCGGCCAGCAGAGAAAACGACAGCACAATCTCTCGGTCGGTTGGGCAGCGCCGGAGGACCGTCGTCGCCGCCTCCTCTCAGTCGCTCCCTGACCCAGACTCCCTCGCTCGCTACGCTTCAGTACACACACGGACATGTGCTTGGCCGGGTCCGGGGTTTGTATATTTTCTGATGGCACGATTATTACGCTGCTTGTTACGTACGGGGTATATGTCTCTGAAATGGGTTACATGCAATGCAAATGAAATTAGCCTGCCGTTTTCTTCACTCATCACGGGGTGTTTTCGCTCAAGCCAGCTCTGCTCGATTCGCGGGCGTTCCGACAGCATTTGACTCTGCAAGCTCAACTGGCTGGCCTTTCTGCCCTTCCACGGTTGTAGGCCCTGGCGTAGTGGCAGTGGGCGAAACTGGGTTAGGCGAACCGAGGGGGCTAGGTGACGAGGTCAGTCCAGGAGAAGGCTGACCCCAGCTCTGATGGCCTGATCGGTGCGGGTCGTAAGGACTTTGCGAAGGCTGTTGGTAAGGCTGAGGAGAGCCTTGGTAGTGCTTGTAGGCCGTGTTCGGGTCGTACACAGGGGATCTTGCCTGGGGATGGTATCCTGACGGCGAGCCCTGTCCAGGTGAGGGGCTTTGCTGGTGTTGCTGAAACACGGGCTGCGAGGCGGCCGCTGTGGCAGAGCCGCTGTCGACAGATTTCTTCTTGCGGCTACGCATGAAGAAAAAGATGGCCGCTCCCAGAATAGCGGCGCCCCCGACGCCCCCGACTACACCGCCAACAATGGCATTGGTGTTGCTCTTTTTTTCGCCATTGTTGTTGTTGTCAGTGCTATTGTTTGCGCTAGTCTCTGACGTAAAACTTGTAGTCCGGAATGTACTCTTAGATGTACTCTTAGATGCGGACATCGAAGGAGATGTACTATCGGAGCTCGTTTTGGCGACTGGGTTCGTCGAGTACATAGTCTCACCAGTTGAGGTCGTCGCACAACCCCAAACTCCAAGTGATGTCGAAGAAATCAAAAGTGTATGAAGCACACAATTGGGTGCAGAGCTATCGAAACTGAAATCACCTGTTAACAATTTGCATATCAACCACACGGTTGTTGACCGTGGATTTAGGCCACTTGCCAGCAGGCCATCTGAGGCTGTGTCTTTAGCTTGTCCGAAGCGCAGCTTCCTTTCAACGAATCCGAAAATGGGTAGCATCCCGTAAATATGCTGCTGCAAGTGGTGCCACGATCGCAGCAGGCTGCGAACTTTGACCCGAATGCGCACGTAGCTGTAGATGTATAACACAGCAAAGGGTAGCCTAGCTATTGTCAGGTTTTCTCTGCAGGGCACATGTATCAGACTCAGCGTACCATCCGAGTAAAAACCGCAGGTATTTGACCCTCTTTCCAAGGCATCAGCGCGACCAACTAGACTCCGCGGGTTCGGAATAGGAGCGTCTGTGATTCTTGGAGAGATGCCGAGAAGACGGTTCGTAGCTACAGCAGCGCGCGTTGGCTCGATAGTCTGGGGGGACTTGGAAATGTAAGAGGCATCCATAGGGCGGACTGCGAGAAGCCCAGGGCTCAATGTAGCCCAACGCCATCGCATCTTGTAGTTGAGAGATGTCGAACCTCCTGAATTGTGTAGATAGTGAGTCGTGCAAGGAATTATTTGAATTGCTAGCACCCGAATTGACTAATACTCTCGCGCTTCGCTGCTATTTTGCCTCAGATGCGCACACGAGAGAAGGATCGGAGATCGACGAGACGGTGCGGGCGAGACCGTTGGCGTGCGAGATGACTAAAATAGTTAGGAGATCGAAACTGACAAACAACTTGCGAGAGGCTGCTCTGCTTGCTTATTAGGCCAAGACAGCGGGTATGCTGAGCAACAATGAGACTCGAATAATCAAGGCCAATCACGATGGTGAGACCTTTACCCCGACAAGGGGTCTGTGAAATGAGCAAGCCTCACAGCCTTATTTTCAATTCGTCGGGGCTGGAGCAGCTTTGAAAACCTGTGAAATTGGTATTCGGACATAAATGGCAGGTTCGAGATGAAGACACGAGTGAGAGATAACTACTAGCACTCGGCAAAAGTCCTCTGATGAGCATATTGGGAAGATTTTTTACCCCTCTTGCTTGGCAAGTTGAACGGCGAGGCTGTTTGGAGCGGGACCAATCGTGTGTCGCGTTCGAAGTCCAGCTTGTCTTTCTGGATCAGCAGCAGAAGGAGACTGCACGTAGTCACATGCTCATTTGTAGATTGTAAGTCGCTGCCAACCTTGCCATGCGCAGTGAGGTACCAATTTAGACTGGCTCAAGCTGCATGGAATACAATTCCAAATCCGCCGTCAGGTATATACCGAGCGAATAGTAGAGAGTATGTATACCGAGCGAGTGGCATAGAATTGGTTTCTTCTCTGTAGAAAGAGACTTGCCCATCAGGATGTCCTGGTGATAGTCAGAGGTGTTGTACCGTTACTTACAGCCGCGTTTTGACGGGGCGCCGGGGAACCTCGACTCGTTGGGGCGATGTATTTTGGCACACCCAATGGCTGACGGTGGAGAGTCATTTGGAAATTATTTGTCGCCTGCACGAATTTGGTTACAAGATCGATGGGGGAGCGGAAAACATGAGCTTTGTGACAATACTTGCGCGACCAAGACAGCAGTGGCGTTGATGGAAACAGACTTTGTCAGCGCGACAGGTCAACGATGGCGTTTTGGAGAAGCAGTATCCTGGTCACACTGCCACAGCTACGCATTTGGCATGGCATGCCACCAGTGGTGCAGGAAACAAGCCGCATAGGATAATGCTGAAATGGGGCGAGCTGGCCAAGAAGCCGTTTCCTTGCCGGCAATCCAGATGAGACCTTTTCTCTTGGAGATAGCGGTTATCTTGTAAGCCATTGATAATAATATTGAAGTCTGCAGGCGGGCCACCGTCGCCTGAATACCTATTTGGTGCAAATGCGAGGCGGCTCGCATGGTGAGGAGATATTGGGACGTGGGTGGCAGCGCCGAGAGGTGAAAAGACTTGCGTTCCATGACAGCATTCTGACTAGGTACCCAATGTGTCGACGGTGCAGGGTTACAGTGCATGAGTTTGGGAGACTGGTGTGCAGCGGCGTGGCTGGGCGAATCTGAGCTATTGCAATCTAGGTCCCTATCGATGCAGACGGAAGCGTGGTAACATGGTCCCGCGCTGCAAAGATTGGGCCAGTCGCCGCGGGGTAAGGGTGAGATTTCGGAATTACTTTTGATTGTGTCCAGCTGAAAGATTTTGCGGAAGAAAACGCTCGCAAAGGCGATGCCAATTATGTGCATGAGTCGATAAAGATATGGCAAACGGATGAATGGGCAGAGTAGGAAGCTTGCAGATGAGTGATGGAGCTCTTGAAGACTTGCAGCTAATGATGTTATAGCGCTACAATAAGGACGCTACAGCGCTTTGCAGAGCAGGGACAATCAGGCACGAATACAGCAGTTTAAGGTGCTGAGCATTATGTAATCAGACGCCCTTCCACTGTAGCGTAGCGCCTCGCCTTTTTCTCGAATATTGGTTTCCGACAAAATACAGGTTACAAACAACTACACATTGCCCTCTTCTTTTATTGAATCTTCAGCTCTCATGCACTTCATTTATTCCATCAGCTTGGCTTGGCCAGAAGCTCAGCCCGCTTACTCCCCCACCAGATTCTGCATCAGACCCTGACATCACATCGTTGCAGCGCGTTCCTGACCGAGGCTTTTCGGTCCTTTACAGCCATTTGCCATGCATCACATCACCAGCCAATATGCAACAGACAGCAGCTCTGCATTCGTGCATTCTCGTATGGAGGAACATGCAGATTCCACAGTGGCAACATCACCGCACAGGCTTCCTTGGCTCAGCCCCAGATGGCATGTCGCCCGTATTTCGTCTGTGCTACTGAGGTCGCTGTCGCCTCCTTGATCGGCTGGTCGGCTGATTACATCCGCCTCGCCTCTTCCTTTGGGCTCTTCCTCATCGATATGCTGCAGTCCCCTGCTCTCCCATTATCACCTTCCAGATCCGTTCTTCCGCTCTTTTCTCGCGGGTTTTGCTCCTGTACATAAAGTCTTGATGTTCCTCGCTTTGTCCTCGAATTGTCTGCCCAACCAGTCCAAGCGCATCGCCCATCGCTCGGCCGCTGTGACGCGTCTTCTCCACGGCAAAAAAAAATTGCAACATTTCCGGGGCGCCAATCTTCGCTTAGAATATTCTTCTTGCATATCTTGTACATAGGGCAAAATGACAAAGTCTGTGGCTCTAGCCGCGCTGGCCCTGTCCAGCTGGGCCGTCGCCGATCCAACATGGCCCGCCGCAACCGACGAGCTCGAGGAGATCATGTACCAGCTTAGCTCCTTCAAGGCGCGCAAGTTCTCCGACACAGTCTCCCCTTGCACCAACGAGGCGTCGGGTCCGGGCCGCCAGAATGCCGCCGAGTGGCTCCGCGTCGGCTTCCACGACATGTCCACCGCCAATGTCTATTTCAAGACCGGCGGCCTTGATGGCTCCCTTCAGTATGAGCTCGACGATGGCGAGAACACTGGCCCAGGACACAAGACAACCCTCGAGTTCATGTCCAAGTATGTCTCTCCTCATACTAGTCTTTCCGACCTGATTGCCGCCGGCGTTTACGCCTCGGTGCGCTCCTGCGGCGGACCCATCATTCCCGTCCGTGGTGGAAGAGTTGATGCCGAAGCAGCTGGCGATCCTGGGGTTCCGCAGCCGCAAAACTCCGCTACCACGTTCAAGCAGCAGTTTGACCGCATGGGCTTCAACAATGTCGAGATGATCCAAGTCACAGCCTGCGGTCACACGCTTGGTGGTGTCCACAACACCGAGTTTCCCGAAATTATCACCGACGCCAAGCCCAACAATGGGTTGGGTGGTCTAGATAAAACTGTCGCGGCATTCGACAACAAGATTGTTACTGAATACCTCGACGGCACCACCAGCAATCCACTCGTTGTCGGCCCTGCGGTCAATGTTCACAAAAACTCCGACTTCAAGGTCTTCAACTCGGACGGCAACAAGACCATGGAGGCTATGCGCGACAATGCCAAGTTCAATCAAGTCTGCAAGAATGTTCTGCAAAAGATGATTGAGGTTGTTCCTGCCGGTGTTAATCTGACCGAGCCCATTGTTCCCTACAAGGTCAAGCCCGTTGACCTGCAGCTCCTCCTCGCTGACGGTGGCGCCAACTTGCACTTTTCTGGCTACATTCGCATCAAGACTACTGGCCTTTCCAAAGACAGCATCAATGACCTTACCATAACGTACAAAAACCGCAATGGCGAATCACAATGCGGAAAAGGCGGCTGCGACATCAAGGCTACCATTCACGGCCTGGGCCAGGGCTTTGACGATACTTTTGGCTTCTTTCCCATTGACGCCAAAATTCCCGTCAAGACTGGTATCTCGTCATTCACTGTTGCCATCAACTATGCTGATGGCACCAAGCAGACAGCAGACAACAACGGTCATGGCTACCCCATCCAGGACACCATTCTGTTCCAGAAGCCGCAGAGCTGCATTCTTGGCTCTACAGGCGCCACGACACTGGTCGCTGCCGTCCGCAACGATGCCATTTCCAAAGGCGCCAAAGCAACAATCCACTACAAGACGGCGCAAGAGGATAGCCCTGTTCACAAACTCAACTCTGCTACGCTTGACATGACGAGTGGGCAATGCATTGGCGAGTACACCCTCTTCAAGGCTGAGCACAAGATTGAAGGCGGCATGGCGTACCAGTCTTTTGTCGACTTGAGCAGCGGTGATGCATCTGTCTCTTTCAATAGTGTCGCCAGTATAGGTGGATCTTGCACTTCTTTCCAGAACCCAGTGTCTTGCAACACTGCTCGCCACGAACTGCGGGCCTTGGACGACAACGACGCCGCGCCCGCCTCGCCAGCTGCCTCTCCTAGCACGGGCAATGCCAACGCGACTCCCAACCCTGTCTTGTCTTCACACTCGGTGCTGGCGGATCCTACTAGCTCCGGTGGTCCTCTTGCCCCGGCGCCGCCGCCGGAGCCAACCGGCAATTCTACTTCACCTGGCACTCCGAGCACCACGCCGCCTTCTACCGCCGCTCCTGCTCCTACACCTACCCACAAGACCGCACTCGGGGGTTACGTTATGAAGGCTTGTTGGGAAGAGGGCAGTGGTATCCGGGCCCTGACAGGTGCCTTCACAGCCAACGACACCATGACACTCGAAATGTGCATGGCCTTCTGCAAGACCTACAACTACTGGGGCACGGAGTACGGCCGCGAATGTAAGCCCCTTTTACAAAATCACTGCTGACGTCGGCTAACATACCTCAGGCTACTGTGGCAACTTGCTCAACGCCGGATCCAAGAGCGCACCGCTCGAGGAGTGCAACATGGCCTGCGGTGGCGACCCGACCGTGTATTGCGGCGCCGGCAACCGCCTGGAACTCTTCTCGACCACGGCCAGCGTTACAACGCCCACGGGCACGCTGAGGCACAAGGAGACGGTTGCGCCCTACACCATGGTCGGGTGCTGGGCCGAGGCCCCCACCAACCGCGCCCTCCTGAGCGGCAGCACATCGGGCCCGGACATGACCAATGAAAAGTGCGCCGACTATTGCAAGACGTACCGCTACTTTGGCACCGAATACGGCAGTGAGTGCTACTGCGGCAGCTTCGTGGGGACCGACACCGCGGCGGCCCCGCTCGCCGACTGCAACATGCCGTGCGCCGGCGACCAGTTTCAGTACTGCGGCGCCAGCAACCGTCTGGAGCTATATATGAACCCGGCCATTCCCGGCGGCGTCCCGGAGCAGCCTCCCGCAGCGGGCGACTTTGCGCTCGTCGGCTGTCAGACCGAGGTCAACACAACGCGCGCGCTGGCCGGCGCGTCCACGGCGGCGGACAATATGACAAATCAGGCCTGCGCGACATTCTGTAAAGACTACGAGTACTTTGGCACCGAGTACGGCAGAGAATGCTACTGTGGCAACGCGCTCTCGGCGTCGTCGGCGGTGGCGCCCAAGGGCGAGTGCGCCATGTTGTGTGGAGGTAGCAATGTAGAGTTCTGTGGTGGCTCGAACCGCTTGTCCGTGTACAAGAAGAAGCCGCCGGTGACGCCTCCTCCTCCCCCTCCTCCTCCTCCACCGCCGCCGGCTCAGAGCAGCCCAGCACCGACGGGGGCCGGCACAGCGTGAGTGTGTATATAGATGCTATGTAATGGAGCATAGAGTAGAACATCTAATCGAACAAATTTTCTTGTTGAATTTGTATTAAGCTGGCGAGTCAAGCAGTGTTTATTTTTGTTATACTGCTTTTGATTGTTATGTAGCTGGCTACAAGTGGTGCTCGTCGAGTGGCGGCTGTACTTGGACTGCCCCCCACGTCCAAACGCGTCGCGGGAAGCTTGCAACTCACATCAACCACGTCCCAAACGACGGGCGCGCGCACGACATTACAGTGCTGAAGGAGAAGATATAAAAGAAAAATGGCCGATACCATGGAAGACGACAGAGACGTAAGAGCACCCGCTGTAGGACCTCGCGAATCGCGCGCAGGATTTACATCCCACTATACTGGTGGTGGCTAACCCTTTGGTTGGATACAGCGCCTCAAGTCGGCACTCTGGTACGCCGTCGGGCAAATCGTCGACGAGGAGTGCATGCGCCGTAATCGTAACGCGACGCCTCAGTTTATTGGTGCTCTCACCGAACTCGTCTGGACTCAAATAGGTACTTGTTGTTTTTCTTTATTTTTTCTTCTTTGCCCTCTCGCTTCGCTCGCCCTTTACCGTCTTCTTCCTTGCCCGCCACCATGCCACAAATTTCTCGTGTTCGTTGCAGCCGACCTTTTTTTTCTTCTTTTTTTTTTCTTTTCCCCCCCC
>JAPERH010000499.1:0-19850 GCA_030411535.1 Beauveria australis
AAATTAAACTTTACTTAAAAGAACTTAACTTTATATATATACTATACTATTTAGGCCTTGCTAATGTGTGATGTTGCCTTGCTTTATAACGGGGGCCTACTTTAGCATCCGCATTAACCTGTGATTATAATTCCTGCCTCCTTTTCTCCCTAAATAAGATCATAATAATGCCATAGTTAGCCTTAAATTCCGCCGCCGTGCTGTTAGCCTGGAAGAACCCTTTATCTGGCCTAGAAGAACCCTCCATCTACACACATCAGCGAAAATACGAATTAGCGAGCGTTAACAGGCTCACTGGCGGCGGCGGCGAGTGTGTGTTATAGTAAATAGGCAGTTTTAAAAGATACTTCTAATCTCTATATAATTTACTTGTAAACTTAGGTACCTTACAAATATATTAGTAATCTACACATAACACCGCATAAATAGCAAAACGGCACCACATAAAATAGCAATACTCTTTCAGATTGGTGTGGAACTCCAACATAGCCATAAGTCCTATTGCTATGGCTGAGCGTGTAAACCCGGCTTGTTATATAGTTAGATGGGATACTTATTGCAAGTTGACGGATTCTTCCATTGTTGAGCTTATTATCGTCAATATTATATTGAACTATATTGGTCTATCATCAGGCGCTACGGGAAAGATAATGGTACGAGTAATCTCAGCGCATGGTGCGACGATTTCAGGAATACAGAATTTGATTGCTGTCAGTCATGCTTTCATGCCAGATGAGGGCTGAGTAGACAACTATCTGATGCCAAATACCGTATATAAGTAAGACCTTGCTTAACTCTCTCACGAAGACAAGGTCACAGAAGAGCTCAAGTTACAGCCTCACATGGTTTTTATATCTTTTCTCTGACGCCATGATACTTTTCTCAACTTTGGCCCTTGCCGGGCTTGCTATGGCTGCAGCTTCGCCTACCGGAACAAATATTACAGATTCCAACGGAGCTTCTAGCGTTATAGCAGCCACAGGGGCTTTTATCCTCGAATGCGATAACAGCCAAAGTCTCAATTTGCTCGTCAAGGCTGTCCTAGATCAGGGTGGCGAGATTCGCCGTCAGTTCAACTCCAAGGTCTTCTACGGTATATCGGTGGAGCTGCACAACACCACGATGACCGAGAATGGGATCGGACAAATGCCCGGCGTCACAAAAGTATGGCCGGTAGAAACAACGAAGCAGCCTGTAGAGTTACCAGCTGCTGTACCAGAGGCTGGCAATCAGCGCCGTGACACCTCTTCGACGTGGAACCACGTCATGACACAGGTAGACAAGCTTCATGCAGCCGGATATAAGGGTGAAGGAATAAGAATTGCCATTGTTGATTCTGGCGTAAGTTTTCCATTCCATCTATATGAGGAGAAAGATGAAACGACACTATAGACTTACACTGTTCCTCAGGTTAACTACACGCATTCGGCCCTCGGCGGCTGCTTCGGCAAAGGCTGCCGAGTTGTCCTTGGTGACAACTTTTCCACGGACGGCAAGGACAACGATCCCATGGACTGCGAAGGTCACGGCACGGTTATAGCTGGTATAATCGCCGGCAACGATGCTAATTACGTCGGCGTGGCACCCAACGCGACACTAGCAGCATACAGGGCGCTTAACTGCGAAGGCTTGATGGTAGAAGAAGACCTTGTGGCCGCCTGGATTAAAGCATATGAAGACGGCGCACAAATCATAGTCTCTTCTGCTGGCTGGGAAGGTTCTAGCTGGCCCACGCGTCCGGCAGCGGCTGTCGTCTCGCGCATCGTCGACAACGGCATCCCATGCATCGTCGGCCTCGGCAACAACAAGAAAGCGAGCCTCTTCTCCGGGCTCAACCCTGCCAGCGGCAAGGGCGTGACATCGGTCAACTCGTTTGCCCGGGCTCCGGGTACCCTAGATGGCCTCGTCAAGGATGCCCCCATGGCTCAATTCTCAACTTACGGGCCGAACTGGGACCTCGACATCAAGCCCACGGTTGGTGCGCCCGGCGATAACATTCCAGTTATTCTCAACGGTGGCGGCTACGGGCTACTTTCGGGAACGTCCTATTCTGGTCCCCTTGTAGGTGGCATTATGGCTCTGATGGCCGAGGTACGGGGATCTTTTGACCCGGTGCTCCTCAACAGCCTCCTTGTGTCTACGGCTGTGCCTCAGGGCGACCCCTACTCGGTTGCACAACAAGGAGGCGGTCTGGTCAGAGCCTGGGACGCAGCTCACGCCACGACACTCGTTCAGCCTGCCAGTCTCGCTTTCAATGATACCCTCCATCGCGCCCAGTCTCTCAGTCTTCGCATCACCAACAATGCCAAGACCAACATTACCTATTTTCTTGATACTATCGCGGCGGACACACTATACAGTCTGGGACCCTACTTGAAGCTATCACAGGAACACCCGGTCAAGGAAACAGCTGTCATCAAGCTCAGTCAGCGTGTTATCGCCCTTGGACCTGGCGAATCGGCTTCCGTGGACATTTCGGCCACGGATCCCATAGGGCTTGATCCCGACCGTCTGCCAGTGTGGTCTGGTTGGATTTCCATCAACAGCTCTAGCAGCATTGATAGCTCCAACAGCGGTCTGTTGACGGTCCCATATCTAGGTCTGTCCGGCTCATTAAAGGAGCACGCAGTTCTACCTTCAAACGGAGCAAAGCTTTCTTATCTTGAAGGATACCCCAGTAAGTTTCTACAAGAAGCTGAGCTCAATGATGGTGAGGTCTTGAAATATCAAGTCAACAATGACAGCTCCTTAGGTCTTGGTGTACCGATATCTATCATTCCAGACTTGGGAACTCCTCTTGTGCGAGTCGAGGTCGTGCCAGTATCACTACGCAAGTGGCTGGCTGATCTTCTGCAGACCAAAAACATCAAACTCGACGCCTTTAATCTCGAGGCGCTCTCTCATTCTCGAGTAACACGCAAGATATGGGATGGCCGACTTTCATGGGGTGATTATATCCCCCTGGGCAAATACAAGCTCTCTGTGCGAGCCCTCAGGCTCTTCGGTGATCCTGATGCAGAGTCGGACTGGGATCTGTCAGAGACTACATCGTTTACAATCGAAAGAGGGCCTGGTGAGAAAGCTTGCGAGATTTATGAACCTGGCAAGACGATTCCCAGAAATGCTTTGTTTGACAGCCATGAGGAATGCCTTCAGGTCCAAGGCGACTCAATGGTGGACAAACCTTGGATTCCTGCACCTGCTGACACTGGAAGCGCCCAGTGCAATGATGAAAATCTCACGGAAAAGTCTTGCGGCACTTACCGATTCTGCAAAGCGCACGAAAGTAAACAGCTTTCGCAAAGCCTCAAGTCGCCTTTCTTTTGGCGAGGAGATTGTGTCAGGAGCCACAAGCTGCTACCAGCTATACCCGGCGACATGTCGAGGCTACAGGAGTGCTTGATCAAAAAGGATGAAGAGACATGTGGCACGGGCACTTGGTGCGGCTTCCACTCCATTCTAGCGCTGCCGGAATATAAGAACACCGAGGAGTGTGGTTGGGTGCATGGAATAAATAACTGAATTAGACTCGGTGAGGTGTACGGTTACCAGAGACGATGTGCCACGACTATGACACTAAATACATTGGGTTATATAAGTAACTAGAGACCTCTATAATAAGCACCTTGTAGGTTTATCGTCGGACACAACAGCAGCTTGAGTAGAAAACGCTTGTATTTCCTTTTCCTGGGGAATATCATGTTCTGATTTCTCTTTCATCTCGGCTTGGCGGTTCATCCAGCTCAGATAAGTTTGCCAGCCAATGGCAATGAGGCCACTGAACAGAGCGCGGTATTCCAGAGGTACGAGTGAGAGGTTAAACGCCATGGCGGCAGGCCAAACCTTCCAAGAATTCTTCCAGCTCCGCGGAACGGTATCTTGGAGGCGCTGAATGGTACCCGCAATGCTCTCGCCCGATAATAGAGCTTGCATGCCGAAAAAGTATGTTGGGAACGCGACTGCAAAGGTAACTTGGTTGAAAACCACTTTGGCGGTGATGGACAACACTTTTGACTTGTAGTTGAAGTAGCGAGCCAGTACATAGAACCTGATACAACTATAAGCCTCATTTCCAGTGCATGTGTGGGGAAAGAAAAGAAGAATCCTTGATGCTTACCAGCGATATTGTGGGATGGCGAAGAGAGCACCGATGAATGTCGTCCGGGCAGTCCGGACCGGGTCATATTCAGCACCGCTGATATTCTGGGCGCCGACGTCTGCGGCGATGAAGATGACCATTGCGCTCACGGTTTGCACAATGTATGGCCGCTTCTTCTGGGCCCGCCCAAAAGCAGTAGCCACCTGGGTGAGAGGTCCCATGCGCATCCATATCGAGGCGGTCGCGGCGCCTTTTGCAGCCGTCTCGGCCGCGGCGGCCGCGGCGGCCGCGTCCGCGGTGTTGGAGCCAACTTTGGACTCTGCTGCCTTTACAGGGCCTTTAGGTTGTGATGTTGAGTTGGCCCTGAGCTGATGATGCTGCGCATTGCGTCGCGGCGTCAAACGGCTCGCCAAGCGATGTCGCAGGGGCGTCTGCATCAGAGAGGAGCGCATCGGGTCCAGGGGCTGCGCGACGCGATGTACGATTTCTGATATTCAATTGTTGTTTGAGGTGAGTTACGGCCACTGCTCTGGCTGCCAGCCGTCTCGAGGTACAATGCCAGCGTCGCGCAGCGGGTAGACGGGAAGACCCTTTACAATAGTATTGTTAGAATTTCGTGATTGCACCGTCGGATATCCGAGCGGCCATTGATAAGCGATTTCGCAAAAAAGCCGTGACCCATATTTTGGTAACTGGAGTCTGGCGCCCGTCGGCTTGAATCGGATCAGCATTACTTTTAAGCACTCACAGCTTTCGTCGAGTCAAGTCATTAACTTGTCGTTTTATAGTGACTTTTATTCGAGGAAATTGGATTAAAGTAGACGAATGAAATAACTTGATAGACGTCGGCTTCTAGTCGCGTATACAGGTGCCGCTGGAGACTAGACACTGCTGAGAGCGTTGCTAATCATTAGTTACGGAACTTAAAAGCTACGTGGGCTGCCTATAAATGGCGGAGTGCAGTCAGAAGCATTTCGCAGAGTCGATGCCATTCATCTCCAGAGGCATCTCCATTCAACAGCAACATGATGCAGCATATTTGGCCAATGGCCACTATTACACAGGTTAGTACTCTCTCACCAGCGCTTTCAACGCTTTCAACACTACACAACTGCGCTAAAAGCAAAAGTTCTACACAGCGAAACAGGCCCTACTAAAATAAGCAGTAGTCAGCAGTGTCAAGTGCCAGTAATAACAGAGGTGCGGGTTCTGCACCCGGCCGCAAACTAGCTGCCTGCATATCAACGTTGACTTGACCATCACGGTGCATATCGGCCAGTGAGTGATTTCACTTGTGCTGAATCCTCTGCCGAATTCCAGATCCGCGATAAGATGGATGCAGTATGGGTGGCCTGTCCAAGCGTGACAAGTGATGACTTGCACGAGTCAATGTCCGACCGTGTCCGGCGGGTTGGTCTGGACATGCAGGAAATCAAGAGCTATTATCGCGTCTCCGTCTCGCCGAAACGGCAGCAAAGATTGCGCCAATTCCTCAGCGACGAGCTTGATGCCATTTTCAGCCTCGACTTTCACCGGCTGTCCAAGCAAGATCAAGTAGACTTTTTGCAACTCCGCAACTACCTTGAACGGACCACGCATCAGCTTCAGGCTGAGCGCGAGCTCAACTCCAAGATTGAACACATTTTCCCCTTTTCTGGAATCGTTGTCGAGCTATCCGAGGCTCGTGAAGCCGTCAAGACACTTCAAAGCTCTCATGTTGCTGATCAAGTCAATGCCATTGCAGAATTGGCTCAACAGTCGCAAAAAGACGTCGTGGGCGGAAAGATACGCTCTACAAAGACGGGGGCATACAAGGCCTCCAAAATTATCGCCGAGCTACAGAGACACCTCGAAGAACTAGGCAAGTTTTACGGCAGCTATGACCCGTCTTTTGACTGGTGGGTTGCGACGCCGCTCACACACGCAGTAAAGGCGTTGCAGGAATACAAGGCTACCGTTGAGCGACACCTTGTTGGCATTGGACCCAATGGTCAGGATGAAATCATTGGCCAGCCAATCGGAAGAGATGCGCTTCTTGTTGAGCTCGAGGCCGAGATGATTGCGTACAGCCCCGAGGAGCTGCTAGATCTCGCCCACGACGTCTTCCAATGGTGCGAGGTGCAGATGAAGACGGCATCCGACGAGCTCGGGTTCGGCTCCGACTGGAAACGGGCCCTCGACTACGTCAAGACGCAGTCTGTGCCCGCGGGCGAGCAGCCTGCGCTCGTCAAGTCGCTCGCGCTCGAGGGCGCCGAGTTTGTCAAGAAGCACGACCTCGTGACGGTGCCGCGCATCGCCGACGAGACGTACCGAGCCAGCATGATGAGCGCCGAGATGCAAAAGGTGGCGCCGTTTTTCCTCGGTGGCTCCGGCATCCTCATCTCGTACCCGCTCGCGGACATGGAGCACCGTCTCAAGAAGATGGTGATGCGCGGCAACAACCGGCACTTTTCGCGCGCCACCGTCTTCCACGAGCTCGTGCCCGGCCACCGCCTGCAGCACTACTACACGACGCGCTTCAACAGCCACCGCAGCCTCTTCTCCACGCCCTTTTGGGTCGAGGGCTGGGCGCTGTACTGGGAAATGCTGCTCTGGAACCGCGGCGACTTCTTCCTCTCGCCCGAGGACCGCGTCGGCACCATGTTCTGGCGCATGCACCGCTGCGCCCGCATCATCTTCTCGCTCAAGTTCCACCTCGGCGAGTGGACGCCCCAGCAGTGCGTCGACCTGCTCGTCGACGGCGTCGGCCACGAGCGCTCCACGGCCGAGGGCGAGGTCCGGCGGTCCTTTGGCGGCGATTATGCGCCGCTGTACCAGGCTGGCTACCTCCTCGGCGCCTTGCAGTTTGATACTCTGCGCAATGAGGTGCTGCAAGAGGGACGGCTGTCGGAAAAGCAGTTCCACGATGGCATCATGCGAGCAGGCATAATGCCTGTGGAGATGATTCGTGCCCTTTTTCTCGATTTGCCCTTGTCGCCTGATTATAACCCTCAGTGGCGATTCTACAAGAAATAATCACGGGAATCGGGGAACAATGACCGCCTAATGTGCCTTTTAAACTTGAACAATTGTTCTTGTATATTGTAACAAAGGAAGTCTGAACAAGAGAATGACCCAAGCATGAAGCTTTTTGGATATATTATATATGCAATGCAGTTTGTCCGACACAGCCTCCCCTTTGCCTTGACGCCAGTCATCTACCAACATCTCAAAACATTTCACACTCGTCCTCCTCCTCCAGTAAACCGACACCGCTGTCCGGACGCCTGCGACCCTTGGTAGACGAGGCACGCCGCGCCAGCTCTCCGCTCAGAAGCTTTCCAGCCCGGACGACCGGTCCTCCGCCACTGCCCTCCCCCTCATCACTCGCAGGACGCTTCCGCTTGGGCGTGTGTAAAAAGTCCTGGCTCATTTGCAAGACGCGCTGCAGCTCCTCCTTCATGGCGTCCATGGCAGCCTTGGCCTTGGTCTGCTGCGCGCGCATGTCCGACCGGAGCCCGCCATTCTCCACACGCAGCGCGCGGATGGTGTTGTGCGACTCGCGGAGGGACTCGTTGACGCGATCAATCTCGACGCGCAGCTCCATGACGCGCGCGTCGCGGAGAGCAAGGCCGCGGCCGTGTGACTGGTTGAGTTTTACGACGTGGCGAGTGTGCTTGTCTTGCTCGTCCGACATGTCCTGCAGCAGCTGCTCTGCTTGTTTGACCGCCTCTTGAATCTTGTCCTGGAGCTCTGCAATGGCCTTGTCCTTGGCCTCAATCGTCTCGACGTCCCTCTCCTTTTCAGTGTCATGCTCCTTTGCAGCCTCAGTCTTTGCCTGATCCGTCCTCTCCACAAGCTTCTCCAGCTCCTTGATGTCGCGCTCGTAGCTATCAATGGCCCCCTTGAGCCTGGTATTGGCAACATCCAGTTCGTGGATGCGAATGTCTGCAGCTCGGATAATCTCTTCTCCTTTATTCATCTCCGTCTTGAGTTGATTCATCGCGGTGACGCGGCTGTCAAGCTGTTTGCGGAGAGACTGCTCAGTGGCATGATACTCGTCAATGCTGTCCTCGCCTTCCTTGACACGCCTGGCGAGATCGCGCAGCTGCGTCAGCAGCAAGTCTAGAACTTCTGCTCCATGGTGGGAGAGGGGCAGAGAGATCTCGCCCGGTGTGAGATACTCGAGCTCAAGTCTGGCTTCGCGGAACCCCTTGACAAGCGAGCCGAGCCTCTCTTCGGCGTCTTTGCCTGGGAAGCCAATGTCGGTGATGCCGGCAGAAAGCTGTTCGAGAGCAGTGGAGCGATCCGCCATCTCCTCCAACATGCGCAGAATCTGGTTTTCAATACTTTCTAGATTGGCGTCGGAGGCAGTGGTATCCATCGCCTCCGGGACAGCGGCGGAAATGCGATCTTTCAGACGCGTCTGGAAACTCTTGTATGAATCCAACGTAGTAGTGAGCTTGGCGACTTCAAGATGAAGCGAAGTCACTTGTTCTTCCAGCAGTTCGCGCTCAAGGTCTGGGAAGCATGCCTGAACAGCAGCATGCGAGGCTGACGTCTGTTGCTGGCGACAAAAGAGCGAAGAAGGTGTCCCAGGGATCATCGGGCTTGTCGCTGGCGGGGTAGGGAATGAAGAACGAGCCCTAGACGGAGTGCTGACCTCAAGTTGAGCTTGGGTAACGTCACCAAAGTGGTCGCCGTCAATGTCCATGTCAAAGTACTCGTCCTGGGCATATGGGTCCCGGGCAGCCATTGTCCAGTCATATGTGCGACTTGCATTCAGCTCAGTCGGGGCACGCTGATCTAGCTCTTCCTGAAGCTGCTGAACTTGCTTCTCGAGATCCCATATGCGCTCAGTGTCAATGACGATGGTGGCGTTTTGCAGCTCGTAGATTTCGGCATCCTTGGATTTGACTTGGCTCCTAAGTTTGTCAATCTCGGTGCGAGAGAACTGCACCAGCTTCTTCTTTTTCATTTCCATCTTATTCAACATGGCGCGGAAACTACTCCGCCTTGCTTGTCTTTCGACCCTCCCATTAATTGTTTGACGGATTGGGGCCAAAAAGGTGTTCTGATCCTTTCGAGATTGACCGGTTGATCCAGAGGCCGGGCTAGAATTTCGAAGCGGGGTTCCCGAGCATCTGCGACCAGATGTTGCAACTCTTGTCCGACGCATCATGGGAGTCAAGCCGGACGAAGGGCCGGGATCGGAGAAGCGGACTGAACGCTTCCTTTGGCCTGGAGTTTCGGGGACAATAGTTGTTGTCGTCTCCTCGGCTTTGATCGAGAGAGCCGGGGTGCTTCGACGGGAGCGCCGGATAGCTATGGGCAGATCAAGATCCTCCATATTTGCGTCCGACATGGTTGCCGCTGAAGCCGTCGCAAGTCCGCCCGAGGCTGATGAGAAGAAGCGTGAAAAGGAATGCAGAAGCAAAAAGCGTCGAGGAAGGATTGAGGCAGACAGAGGCAAAAAAAGAAAAAAAGAAGAAAAAAAAAGGTAAATAAAGGTTTTGGTTCTGTTGGCAACTAATGAAACAAAACAACGATATCGTGCTGAAGCCTGCTTCTGCCTGTGACAGAGACGTGTCGCGCAACACAATGCCCACTAACACGAATATCTGCACGTTATTGTGCTTTGTTTACCTATTTCCTATTTAGGCATGGCGCCCGGGCCTCTGTACCGGGCCGGCCCCATGCCTCAACCGTGATTCTGTCCTGATCCGTGAATTGACAGCCAGCCGTTGGGGCAACTTGCAGGGATTCGCGACATGACGGTGGGCATCGCTGCTGTTGCCTGGAGTCCTGGACCCTGGCGTGTCTGGGTGTTGGACGCCACTGACGCGTCGCTGTCGTGCGACGTAGAAACCGTGATTGTTGTTGTTTCTGCCTGCAGATCGAGCCGAAGCGGGCCGTTGCACTGGCTTTGCCGATCACAAGGCCAGAACGAGGATTCAAGTCCTCCCTGAATGATTCGGAGATGGATTCAAAATGGCCTCTGCCCATCTTCTTAGTTCAACTTTCAAGGCCTTGCCGCACACCATGATTGAAGCCCGCCGGGCTCTCATTGGCTGGAACTTCATTAGACCCACCTTTTCAGGACACGGTGAACATTCCTCAACTCGGAAAGCCTCAATCGAGCATCATCATCATCATCTTCTTCTTCTTCTTCTTCTTCTTCTTCTTCTTCTTCTTCTTCTTCTTCTTCTTCTTCTTCTTCTTCTTCTTCTTCAACACCTATCAACATTCTATAACGACGCACCCTTTTCAACCTTACAAGACAGTCGGCAAGTAAGACGGACCGCTGTGCACGGAAAAACCAGCTCTGGCTATCAACATGGGACGGCTTCACCAGGCCACCTCGATGGAACCACATCTGCTTTGTCACTGGCAGCGGTCGATCATTCATCTATCGCTCATCACACAATCAGCAAAAACTTGGTCCGCGGCCGAGTCATCCATTCAGCCATGCAGCAAACGTTTCTGACAGTCGGAGACCTCAGCGGCCAAAGCTCGCTCCACCCACGTGTCGGCACCATCTCCACCACTACGCAGCATTGGCGAATAATTGCAAACATAATTGCAATAAATTTGTCCAAGTATTCCCTGAGTGGCTGCCGGTCATAGGTCGGCCTTGGAAATCCCACCTCCCCGGATAACGCGGCACAGCGGTAGCCAGGACGGAGATGCCATGTGCTCAACTCCCTAACCGCCATAGGGCCTTGCTGGAGATGGGCGAGCTTCATCTTCTCTGCGCTGTGCGAACAGCTCTTCGCTCTTCATCTGACGTGACCTTTCCTAATTAATCACCGTTCAGGCACCATTAGTTTGCGCCACACACACGACTTCGCGGATATGGCCGACCGATCGAGGCTTGCCTGTTCCTATTAAGAATAGCGGTTGCCGCCCATTTGTAGCTCATCCGGTGTCTTGAGAGTATCCCGAATGTAACCCAAGCTTGCCAAATAATCTTTGCCAATTCGTCTCGCTTGTATGCATAATGGCACGCATGAAGATTGCGGTCACTGCCGTGTTTGGCCTGCTCGCTGCCCTGCCCGAGGCGGTACCAGCCGTCGACGAGACCTACCTCTACTCTGGACCGGAGACTCCAATTGGAGATTGGGTCAACCCTACAGTCAAGGGCAATGGTAAGGGCTACATGCGCCTTGTTGAGCCACCCGCCGTCAAGCCCGCTTCCTCGAACCCTACCAACAACATCAACGTCATCTCCCTGTCCTACGCCGGCAGCACTGGTGTCAACATCCACTTTCAGACACCATTCGGCTTGGGTAGTACTCCATCTGTGCGCTGGGGCACTAGCCGAGATGCTTTACATCAGACCGCTCATGGTGCAAGCCACTCGTACGTAGCTTCTTGGAGCAGCTCCTTGGCCAGCCGATCTTGTCTAACATTATCAGATACGATCGTACGCCGCCATGCTCCGAAGTCGCCGTCACCCAGTGCAGCCAGCACTACCACGACGTGCAGATCAAGGGCCTGAAGCCCGATTCTACCTACTACTATCTAATCACCGCCGCCAATGGCACGACCGCCTCCGATATCCTGAGCTTCCAGACCGCCCGTCCCGCGGGAAGCAAGAAGAGCTTCACCATCGGTGTCCTCAACGACATGGGCTACACCAACGCCGGCGGCACGTACAAGCAGCTCAACAAAGCCATCAACGAGGGTCTGGCATTTGCCTGGCACGGCGGCGACATCAGCTACGCAGACGACTGGTACAGTGGCATCGTCCCTTGCCAGAGCAGCTGGCCCGTCTGCTACAATGGATCCAGCACCCAGCTGCCGAGCGGAATCACGCCCGACTATGACAAGCCCCTTCCGGAGGGTGAGATTCCTACAGAGGGCACGCCTAACGGCGGTGACATGTCGGTGTTGTACGAGTCCAATTGGGATCTTTGGCAGCAGTGGATGACCCCCATCACGTCCAAGGTGCCGTACATGGTGCTCCCCGGAAACCACGAGGCTGCCTGTGCCGAGTTTGACGGCCCTGGCCAGATCCTCGCGGCCTACTTAAACCACAATAGGCCGAACAGTACCGCACCCAAGTCTGATAAACTGACCTACTACAGCTGCCCTCCATCTCAACGGTACGTTTCTCCCCTGTAGTCATGTAGCGCTGCTATCCTGTACTAAAACTTTGGCGACAGCAACTATACTGCTTATCAGCACCGCTTCCGCATGCCTGGTGGCGAGTCCTGTGGCGTCAGTAACTTTTGGTACTCATTCGACTATGGTCTCGCTCACTTCATCTCTTTCAATGGTGAAACCGACTATCCCAACAGTCCGGAGGCCTCTTTTGCTCGTGACATCAAGGGAGACGAGAAGGCTCCCAAGGCAAACGAGACTTACATCACAGACAGCGGCCCATTCGGCACCGTTGATGGAGACATTACCAAGAAGGAGTCGTACGAGCAGTACAAGTGGCTACAGAACGATCTGGCAAAAGTAAACCGCACCAAGACACCCTGGGTCATTGCCATGAGTCACCGTCCCATGTATAGCTCACAGGTCTCGGGCTACCAACAGCATATCCGTAACACTTTCGAGGACCTCTTTCTCAAATATGGTGTTGATGCATATCTCTCCGGGTAAAGCCCATCCTGAATGATATCCCCCTAATGAAAGACAGGGTTGACCATTCTCTTAGCCACATACATTGGTACGAGCGCACATTTCCACTCAGCCGAAACGGCACCATTGACAAGAGCGCCATCATCAACAACCACACTTTTTACGCCAATGAAGGCGTTTCCATTACCCACATCATCAACGGCATGGCTGGCAACATTGAAAGCCACGCAGAACTGTCCAAGGCCAAGAAGCCGCTTGACATCACCGCCATCTTTGACCAGACACACTACGGCTTCAGCAAGCTGACTGTTGTCAACGAGACTGTTTTGACCTGGTCTTTTGTCAAAGGTGGCGACGGCTCCTCGGGCGATGACTTGACCTTGATCCGCAAAGCTGCGAGCCACTCCGCCACCTCTTCTGCTCTCACATCTACCCAGACGGGCGGAGTGGCTGTCATCACGGAGACGGTCAACTCCTACACAACGTACTGTCCTGGTCCAACAACCATTAACGAGGGCACCCACACTTATGTTGTTTCCAAGGTACTTGCGCCACGCGACACCAAGTTTCTCATATACATCGATTAATGACTCATAGGCCACCACGTTGACCATTACCGACTGTCCTTGTACTCGCGTCGTCACCAGCTCCGTTACAGGTGGAAACAACACCGCTCCCGCTCAAATTTCCAAGGCGCAGCCAATGTCCCGCGTCGGACCGTCGAGCAGCGCCCACCCAGCTGCCCCTGTCACCGGCGCTGCCAGCGCCAGCCGCCAGTCAGTTATTGTCTGGTGTGTTGGTGTTTCAACACTCGCTGCGCTCTATTTCTAGATGGCGCCAAGCAAATGTAGCAGGATGAGGGGGGACTTGCTTGACTGAGCCGTCCGCGTTTCAGACACAAGGTTAATATAGAGTTGCTGGTGGGCTTTCAACTTGTCTGGGCGCTCAGCTATTAATTAAATTGTTCAACTGATTTCGCAGGCTGCGTTCGGGTTATTATTAGTTCATATGCCAATATGCTCCAGGTTGCGCAGTAGTTGCCCCCTCTGAATGTCAATTCAATATTACAAGCCGCAACACCATCAAAACATTGAAGTCACGCTCTTGACCGACTTTCCGACCATTTTCGGTAACCCTGGGCATTCACAGACCTCGGCCTACGTCAAAAACAGCTATTCGGGCTATTTATCAGACGCCCCACCAGCAATACCATGTCTGTCGTCTACTAGTTTGTATGTATGAGAAGACTTACTCCCCTGTGTGCTATTTCTATCGAGGCTGATGGTTAATTACCGTCATCAGCGGCATTGCAAAGAGTAGACGTTGGCTGGCGTCGGGGATGAGGAGCAAGGCTCAGCCAAGCCTACATCGCCACTAGTAAATGAGCCGCTTCGTCCGAGTCTATCAATGCTGGAGTCACTGATAAATACTACCTGTAGGCTGTAGCCTGTAGCCTGTAGGTGGAGCAGGCACTGCCCATTTTCTAATCTACTTCTGAATATGTTAGGTAACAACATTGCATGGGGGAATTGATATACTCCGGACAGCCCCGCATAAGACGCCGACTACACTATTTAGTCTACTGACACGGCCTTGCGTTAGGACTATGCATGAATCAAGTGGGGATTTTCGAGGTGCATAGCTCCTTTGGGAGCTTGTCACGGCGTATGTAGATCGGTAGGCTCCTGCCAATTGCGGCGATAGAGTCCAACTCCGGTCCACAGAAGTTCCTGGCAGTCTCATTGTAGATAAGGGCACGGTTGCCCAGTACGTAGGGCTACCATTGTTCGTCTTTTTATATGCTAATCAATTGATGATTTGGTATTATGTTGAGCAGATTCTCGATGAGTGGGCGCCTGCTGAGCGCCTGCTGCCTGGTTCTACAAATCGCAGTCTGCGTGGTTCATGCTGCCAATTGCAGTACAGGTAGCTTCCCGCCACTACTCGACGCCACGCTTGATGAGCTGCGTCGGGGACTTGATGGGGGCCAATTCACCAGCGTGGACTTGACCAAGGCCTACATTGCTCGAATCAACGATGTCAACGAACAGCTGCACGCCGTCAACGAAATCAATCCCGATGCCCTCAAAATTGCTGCCGAGCTGGACCAGGAGCGCGCAAAGGGCAAAGTCGGCCCTCTGCATGGCATCCCCATTCTCATCAAAGATAACATTGCTACCGACGACAAGATGAACAACACTGCTGGTTCCTTTGCTTTGATCGGTGCCAAGGTTCCAGAGGATAGCACTGTCGCCGCTAAGCTGCGCAAGGCTGGTGCCATCATTCTGGGCAAGGCCAATCTCTCGCAGTGGGCCAACTTTCGCAGCGACAACGGTAGCTCAGGTTGGACTTCAGTTGGTGGACAAACGATCGGAGCCTACTTTCCCGGCCAGGACCCCTCTGGTTCGTCTTCTGGAAGCGGCGTTGCATCCTCAATTGGTCTGGCTTGGGCTTGCCTTGGTACCGAGACTGATGGCTCCATCATCTCACCTTCAGAGGAAAACAACATTGTTGGTATTAAGCCCTCTGTCGGCCTCACTTCTCGATACCTCGTGGTACCCATTTCCGAGCACCAGGACACCGTTGGTCCCATGGCGAGGACAGTCAAGGATGCCGCGCATCTGCTCAGCGCCATTGCTGGCAAGGATAACCACGACTATTACACGTCTGCCATACCCTTTGGTGACGAGGTCCCCGACTACGTCGCGGCCTGCAAAGAGTCTGGACTAAAGGACAAGCGCATTGGTATACCGCGGGGCGTTGCAAATGATACAGGATTCGCCCCGGCTGTGGTAAAAGCGTTCCGTGAGACAATTGAGATTCTGCGGTCTAGCGGCGCGGTTATCGTCGAAAACATTGAATTTCCTGGGGCCGAAAAGTATGGTTCTGCCAACGGCATCGTCCTCGAGGCTGACTTTTTCACGGACTTACCAGAGCTGTACCTCAAGAATCTGGTCACAAACCCAAATAACATCCATTCTCTTGCGGACCTACAAGCATTTACACAAAAGGATTGTAGAGAGGACTGGCCAGAGCGAGACACGGGCGTCTGGGATTCGGCGCTGAAGCAGGGTTACGGAAATGACTCGCCCCAGTTCCAGCAGGCGTACCAAGAGCAGCTACTCTATGGCGGCCAGGAGGGTCTGGCTGGTGCTTTGAAGAACCACTCGCTGGATGCCGTGTTTGCGCCTTCAGGCATTGCATCGTCCTTGGCTGCTCCTCTGGGCCACCCCGCCGTTACGCTGCCCATTGGCCGTATGCCTGAAGGCACGCTCGTGACTCAGAACGGCTTTGGAAACCTCAATGCGACGAGCCCGAACCAGCCGTTTGGTGTTGGATTTGCGGGCGATCATTTTAGTGAGGAAGCTCTGATTGGCATGGCTTATGCTCTGGAGCAGCAGACGCAGGTGCGCACCAAGGTTGAGCCGATTGTCGTTCCCAAGACGGAGCTGAAAGATGTAGTGGG
Organism: Beauveria australis; assembly: GCA_030411535.1. NCBI lineage: Eukaryota > Fungi > Ascomycota > Sordariomycetes > Hypocreales > Cordycipitaceae > Beauveria > Beauveria australis. Next base: position 16,137 of record JAPERH010000499.1, read on the forward strand.
CAAATGAGCTTCGGAGCGAGGAGAATCTGAAACGGTATTTTTTAGTTATTCGATATAAGCCTAAGACAACTCGCTATTCAATATTGATGCGTTTGTTTGCCTTGCTCTTCGTTGTTCGTGTTCATAGTGAATAATACAGAAGAGGTGCTGGAGTTGGGGGCGATGCTAACCATATTTAGGTAGTGGACTAGGTAACTCGCTAAAACGTGCTGAATAATCAGCTGGTCTCAGCCCCAATGGCGCTGGAAAGACAATCAGGAAGCCTTCTGTGGCTGGTACCTATATAGCGCTGTTGGTAATTTGCGTAGTTACCTACTTGTCCCCATCGTGATGGCTGGATTATGACTCTTCGTCGCGAACGCAGAAAGAACCAACGCCAGACCGGGCATGACAGTACAGCAAGCCTGAATTCCATATCGTACGCGGCGTTCCCAACAAAGCACTCCTGCGCAGCATGATACAATCGCGCACACCCGACTCTAGCCGCCGTTTGCAATCATGTCGACGCCCGCCAGCAGCAGCAAAAGAGTAAAATTTGTCGCTTCAGATCCATCTCGAGGCGGCTTGCCTGTGAAGCGTAAACAGGTCCAGCACGCCTGCGATTCTTGTCGCCGAAAAAAGGTTTGTTCACAGTGTTCAAAGATCGGCATCTGCCGCAGCTAGCTGACTGAGGCTCCCGCGGTAGCGGAGATGTATTCATGCAGATGACGCGGGAGATGAACCCTCACCAGACGAGGGCCGTGGCCCAAATTCCTCGCCATCTCACACATCGTACGCCTCTTCTTCAGCAGTGTCCACACTGGGGTCGCATTAAAGAGATACTGATTGAATTAGACCTGTCCACCACGCCCGCAGCGTCACGCCGGTCAGCCGCACCTCATTACCTCTAGCCGCGAATGGCGTTTATCGCCGCCAGCAAGAACAGTCTCATCCGCCATTGAATCGCGCAAATAACATATTTCAGCGTCATGCCCAAGATGGTTCGTTTCAGACGCAGTCATCTCGCTTTGTTGGCGATTTGAACCCCGAGGGCATGTTCATCGAGGCCACGGCGTCAGTCTCCGCCCGCGAGTCCTCTCAGAAGGGTGACGTTGGAATATGGCTCCCCGCTGGCAGCGGACAGTCGTCACAATTCATCACTTCTCGACCACCTGCGATAATGGACAGGTTTCTTCTCCCATTCGTAAAGGAACATTGCCTGTCATGCTTACCTCCAGAGGACGATTTCGCAAAGCTGAAAGCCACGTTTATCAACAAGATTCACCCCATATTCCCTATTCTCTCCCTGCCATCGCTCAATGAACCTCTCAGCAGCCCTACGAATATTATTCAGAGGCAACTCGTATGCTTGGCGGCTGGAAGCGACCCAGACATGACACAATACCTACGACTCGAGAACAAAGGCTCCGTTTTACTATCGCCGCAGGACTATTCGCAATCTCTGTCCTCGTCTGTTAGAGCTATACTAGAAACAAGTCTCATCACTGACAGAGTAGCGCATATTCAAGCTCTAGCAATGCTCTCTTTCTACGTCCAACCCACATGTGCTGAGGAAGCCGATTTACCAGCGCAACTCGGCGGTAGGGCTATACATCACATCCAAACATTGGGTCTTCACTTATTACGCTACGACTCACCCAACTGTGATGACCTGAACAATTTGTTCTGTGCAGTGTGGGCATTGGATCGCATAAATGCGGCCATGTATGGCCGCCCGTGTCTGCTTCATGAGAGGGATATCGGCACCGATCTCGACGCATGCATTCGCAAACGACCGCCATGTTTTAGACTTTTCTTGTCTGTCATACAATGGCTCGACCAAGTGGTAGAGCTATATCGGCCAGGTCCAAGTGAAGAAGCTTCTGGGGTTGATAAGGTAGCCTACATCGACCTGCCAGTCTTGGAAGCGATGATTGTGAATGCGGATGCTCTCAAGGTTTCTTCCCCTCTCATTGGTATTTGCTCCTGTCTGGTTCCCTCTTTTCTTTATCTTTTTGACACTGCGCTCAGCCACAATCGAGACATTCTACCACGCCGTCATCATCCTATCTTGCCGACTTCCGCGCCCAGGCACTGCGCCCGCTGCTTCCACTCTTCCTCCGCCTTCAGCCAACGCCCGCCGGTCCTTGGCAGCCGAAAGAATTGCATGCGCAGTTCCACGAGACTGCCTGAGCCCGGCGCCGTTTATTCCCTACGCTGTCTCTCTCGCGCTGAGTGTGGAATACCGAAAAATGCGTCATAGTCGACTCCCGATGTTCCGTGCCAGGGCCATGAGCTCCTTCAAGCGGAATTGCGAGCTGCTAAGGCGCTATAGCAATCATTTCTGGAACGCTAGTGTGGTGGCAGGACTGGGGGAACGAGTGCTCAAGGAAATGGAGCGGGCTGCCACCACCTTGAATAAGGACTACACGCCTCCGGCCACTATCGCAGAGTCCGGTTTGGCCGGCAGTGCCCCAAGCATGCTTACGGCAGGCATCACAGAACTGCCGCTACATGATCCGGATAGCATGAATGCCGCTATTGATTCTGCCATCGGAATGGATAATACGGTCAATTTCTCCCTCGTCGATCCAGTGTCTGGCCAAGACGTCTTTGGCCACATTGATCCGAGCTTTAATCTCGATGCTGTAGAAGATGCACTAGAGGCGCACCTAGATATTGGCCTGCCATTTACCTGGGGCGACTGGGGCCATTACGCGACCTAATCATAATCGAAGTTTCCGCCGCAGCCGATTGATAACACATGCCCGAATTACGCCACTTGTGCAGTTGATTCGGACCGAAGATAAAGAGTGAATGTAGTTGTTTCTCTCACCGGATTCAACTTAATCTATAGCTGATGCATCCATCCGTGCTCACCGCTACTCTGCCGTTGCGGCACTGCATGGGCTGACAGCCAACAAAGAGTAGGATTTGTACGGAGTACGTCATTTACCTTTCAACTTTTCTGCAAAGCGTCGTTGCAATTCTCCATAGCCAACTCATACTACTAGAGAGCGCAGGCTGAAATGAACTCCGGCTATCTCTGCCGATTCACGGATCGCACAGCATGGTACCCAACTAATAATAAAGCAGCCCACCACAGCAGTCCTTCAAGCTGCGCTCACTACCTAACTCTCAAATGCAGACAGGCACGCCGCACCAACACTCACATAATGAGCTCCGGCGCTGCCAGCATGCGAGACTAACCAAGGGTTAGCAAGGAACAGCCGGAGCAGGCAAGACGCCATCTCTCTCTCGGGGCCGCGTTGAGCACTCAGCAAGCCATAGTCTATTGCGGCCCTCCGGCGGCAAGTTGCGCTCGCTGCCGCGCCCGAAAGAGGCGAGTACGTTCTTGTCCTTACAGCTTTGAAATCCGCACCTTGCGACTGAGCAATCAGCCGGATCAGTGTGACAAGGCCACACCCGCTTGCAGACAATGGGAGTGTAAGTGCCTCACGATGCAATGTTGAGAGAAGCGCAAAGATGAATTCACCATAAACCAATAAGCTAACTTCCTCTGTGTCCTTGCTACAAGTGTTCGCATGGGAAATGTCTGTCCCGGTTACAGCGATCGCTCCGTCGTTCGAATCCGTGACGAGACAATCCGCATCATTCATCGCACCAAGGCCATCAATGCACGCAGGGCCACATCTGGCAGCCTCTCGAAATCTGGCCAAGATCACTCACCGAGCCGATCCCTTCCGTTTAATAATTAAAATTAAATATTTATTT
>JAPERH010000501.1:0-20184 GCA_030411535.1 Beauveria australis
TCGGGGTTAGATGAGCTCTGGTTAAGGTATAGATAAGCTGCACCCCCACCCCCCGCCGCCCCTCCCCCCACAGCCCCACGCGTCCGAGTGCCTGGTCCGAGGCCATTTCGCTTCTGACTGGCAAAGCTCCACGCTGTGACAGGGGAAGCTAATAAAAAGATGGCTGATTTTCATCAAGAGCACTCTTTGAATTGACTTCTTAATTTGCAAAGAAGAATTGGTTCACTATGTCTCAAACCGCACAGAATACCTCAATACTTTCACCAGAGGTTACGCAACTCGATCCCAGCTCAACCTCTGAACACGGACGGACGTACCATAGCTTCAAGAATGGCAAATATGTTCTCCCAAACGATTCAAAGGAACAATACAGACTGAATAGTCAGCATCAGCTGCTCAAACTACTACTAGATGGATCACTTGGCTCAGCGCCTGTTGGGCAAGCTCCTTCCGTGTTGGACATTGGAACTGGAACGTAAGAGACTCTACTTTATTATCAAACCAAGGCAGTAACGTTGATGGCTAATACAAATCAGAGGCATATGGGCCATGGATTTTGCATCTGCATTTCCGGACTCACAGGTTGTGGGTATGGATCTCAGTCTGATTCAGCCAAGCAACACGCCCCCAAACTGCCGCTTCGTGAGAGGAGACGCAGAGGATGACGAATGGCCGCTTGCAGGCCAATTTGACTACGTTCATCTCCGAATGATGGTATCCTGCTTTGATCAGCCGCGCCGCACTATCAAGAGGATCTTCGAAACGCTTACTCCTGGAGGATGGGTCGAGTTTCAGGATGTAGAAATGGGGGCATGCTCAGAGGACGGGTCTACGCGGGGCACCTCAATGGAACGCCTCGGCGGTTATTTGGAGAGCGGGCTGGCTGCAATCAATCGAGATCCGAAAATCGCACGCCAGTACGAGAGCATTCTGCGGGAGACTGGGTTCGTGGACGTAGTCGCACGGCAGATACAGATCCCATGCGGCATCTGGTCAGAGGACCCAAAGCAGCAGGCACTTGGGAAGTTGTTCCTTTCGACATACACCGAGGAGAGCTTGACGGGTCTGTCGACAAAATTGCTTCTTGCCGCAGGACTAACAACCGAGGAAGGCACGCAGCTGATAGCTGGCACGGTGAAAGACTATCTCGACCCAGAGATTCATGGCTATATTGTTTTTCACGTCGTGCACGGACGCAAGCCAGAATAGAGTTAATTGCTGCTCCAGCATTGTGCGTCAATACGAGGGTCTTTACAAATGGCGGCTCGCGCCTTTTACGGAACACAACTAGAAGCTAGTGACATAATCGGCGGTAATGCCGATGATTGGTAGCAGTCCACGGACTGATAACTGGAGATAGACCTAAAGTCCCTGTAGCTATGCCGACTTTTTGTCGGGGTCTGGACCCCGATATTAGCTTCCACGGTGCATATCATTACGCAGCTTGGCGGCTATTCAAGACCACTCGAGCCAGAATGACGACAGCTGTCTCTGCATTGAAACTTTATGCATCTCTGCTGATGATCACGCACGTATAATCCACTCTCATGCCTTGCCGATTCGTGCTCAGCTGTGTTGAATGCTAGTGATTCCTTCCAATGTGGCTCCATATGCCTCTCGGTGCAAGTCAACCCGCACACATGCAGCAGCCAGGTTGACCAAGCGGACATGCAGATAATGCAAGCCAGCTTGACCAAGCAGACATGTAGATGACAGAGACGAATAGGTATAGATATACCTCATAACTGCTGTAAAGAGCAAAAATATACAAAAGTATAATCTTCATGAACAACAATATTCGAAACTACAAGTCGCGAGCAACCCAGCTGAGCTCTTCACACATCAACTGCAAGTCTGAAATCCTCTTGGCATGGCCACCATTTTCATCTTACCGGATAGCTCCGCCAGCCACGTTCGGCTTTTTTCTTTTTTTCACAATTAGCACCCTAGCTTGATGGAAGATCGTGGACCAGGTATACAAATGGTCAAAATGTTCAAGATGGGTTCTCTTTTGCCTTGTATCCGGCAGAGGAAACGAGAATATTACCCTCACTTGGAGAGCGAGACAAAGGGCATCGATAGGCTCATTGACGTTGAGGGTGCTTTCAATGTACGAGACTTTGGGGGAATTAGCCTCTCTCCAACCACAGCCACACGGCACGGTGTGATCTTTCGGTCTGGGCATCTTGAGTTTCTGACCGATACCGGCGAGACGAAGCTCTCGAAGCTGGGCATTACCGCCATTATCGACCTACGCACTTCCTCGGAAGCAAAGCTCATCCAGAAGTGGGCTTGTGCCAATGGCTTGGCCACTGCGACCAGAGATCATTTGCCACCGGCGTTGCCTTTTCCGCTCAATGAGGCATTCCATCTAGATGATCGATTCCTGAAATACAAATCCAAAGATGCGATGCGCTCCCAGGTATGTCTTCCGTGTCTCGCATAATTATAACCAAGCTAACACTTTTAGTCCGCTGCCAAAAGATACTTTGATACTGTCTGCTCGGATAGTGGGCGTTCCAAGATGCGGGAGTTGGTTGTGTTTATGCATGAAAGTTCTTCAGGCGCGGTCATCCTACACTGCTCTTTGGGCAAGGACCGCACAGGTGTGGTCGTTGCGTTGCTTCTAGCTCTGCTTGGCGCCTCTGACGACCAAATTGCGGATGATTTTGCGCTCAGCGGCCCAGGTCTTGCGCCAATGTTTGCGCAGACTATGAAGTTCGTCGGGGAGTATTACCCCAACTACACCGAAGCCGAGCTCAGAGAGGCGGTTGCACAGATGCTTACGCCGGACCGGCAGGCGATTTTAATACTACTTCAGATGATACGTGAAGAGTTCGGGGGGCCCATGGAGTTTTTTCGCGATGGATGCAATGTTGATAGTAGCGTGCTGCTCTCGTTGAAGACCTTGTTGACAGAGCCTCGTGGCCGGGACTCGGGCAGAGGGTTGTGCTATATCGGCGCGCGAATCAAAAGAATACTGATGAGGCGGTCTCCCCGCCGGTAGTATAGAGGTAACGATATTGGAAGCACGGAAATTAAATGGTATTAGCGTACAAAGAGAGTCTCGTACACAGATTCTGAAGCCACAGTCCTTGGACACATGTGTGAGTTGTACTCTTGAGACTTGTACATACTGCTCGACATGGCTCCGTGTCGCATCAAGCTGATTCAATTGCTAGAACCAACACAAGATCAACCCTTTTTCAAGCTACAGGCGGGCGAGAGAGCTCTTTCTGGAGTTGTTTATCTTTTTAAGCAGCTTGCTCGATAGCCATCAGACTAATCGGACGCAAGACACAATACCAAGAAGCGACCAAAGATCAGCTATCAAGAGCGTACATGGAGGACCAGCAGAGGAACAGCCAGACACCCTGACTAGGGTGCAACCATCAGCCGCAACAGGGACAATCCTGCAACTACATCCTGCGTCTGGTTTATCCGGATAACCCTGCCATTTCGAACCCTTTTTCGATGATAGAAGACGACGCGTGGCAACGTGAAACAGAAATGCTGGGGCAATGGGCAGATTTTGGTGGAGAACATGGCGAATACAACCTGGAGGTCCGAGAACATCATCGCCGACGCAACTCTGGAGATTGTAGAGAAAGACTGGGCCAACCGACCGGTTCAACGACCAACGTCGTAGCCGTCCAGTCGAGGTAAAGGCAAGTCAATTGCCGAAGCCACATCGGCCATCACGTCAAGCGGATCGGCAGTTGTGATGGATCTATCAATAGAGGGACTGAAGTCCACCTCGAAGCCCCACAGAGAGATATGGAGATAACGGGCCGCAGCGTTAGTTACCGGATAAGTTGGTCTACCTTATTTAGTGCGTGCATTGTACTCCGTATTGTGGCCCGAGTTGATGCGGGGTAGCTAACAGAAGCCGCAATCGAGTTCTCCCGTTTAATAATTATTGCACCCACATGCAGATAGCTGGGCAGTGGTTATCGCAGCGATAGCCGGAGGGGATTGCACATTGTAGACGGCTTACAGATGGGACTTTGATTCCATACTTAATGTGGTTGCAATGAGATGTGAGACGGCTTCGTATTTTCACTTGTTCACTACAAATCAGCCTTGAAATCAAGTATCATCACCGTCTTAGAAATGAGGGGGGTATCATGCATGGTACGCAGCGTCAAATAAAGCACGCCATCTATATCCGACAAATAAATAGTGGGGACCCCATCAGGATCAGCGAGACTGCTATAGTGTTGATGTAGAGGCAGAATCATAATTTTAATGCTGACGAGGCTCGATGATGTTGATGGGCGGTGGTGTGCCAGCAACTGCGCGACATGCGACTGGTCCTGGGTAGGTACTGTTACCAGCCACGGTGGGCGCCACGGGTTCAACGAAATTAATCTCATCAATGTCCAGATTACAGAAGTAAGAAAATGGCTAGTTATAGCCCTAGAAGCTACTATTTTTGCCAGACTTGTCGGTCTCAGGTGTACTCCGAGGAAGCTAGGTACTAACTACCTATTCGTGTTATGCCACTCGTTTGTTGGCCGTCGCTGGTGCACTCCACCGCCAATACGAGGCCAGCTTCCCGCCACTGTCTCATCGTGTGCGAGACCTTTGCCAATCAACATTGATTCTCTACATTTCGCAGTGTCCTGCGGTTTTCTGCGAAGCATTCCACAAAAGAGGCCGCCACTCAACTACAATTTCACAGCCATGCCTTTGTCCTGTGAGAGACTAAGGGCACAGCTCTAGAGGCGACCTAACCCTAAGGCCAGGGCACGCCTCCACAACATCATCAGAAACGCATCTATCTCGCCGCCCCGAGCGCCGTACGAGCCACGACCGCTAAAGTCCCGCATTTCGACCGAGTTTGTCGTCTAGACTGACGAGCCTCAAAGCAGAACCAAGACCGCCGCTCTGCCTCGTGATACGCTTCAGAGCCTCAGAGTGGGCATGTCAAGCACGAATTCCGACAGCGGCCGAGTTGGCCCAATGAAAGCTGCTTAAATTGACGAAGCTGAACCATGCCCATCATCTTTGACGCCCAGCCATAGCTTGATTCGATTACGACGACTCAACATCCATTGCAAGCTTCGAAACCGCGAGCTCCATAGTCGACGAACCTGCACCCATCCACTGCCACTGCGTCGCTGGCCAGCTCGCCACGACACTGCGTGACTGGTTCGAGAGTTGCAGTAAGCACTCGACAAACGATGGGGAATCACATAGGTCCACCTACCGTCCCATAACATGCGTCTCATGTCCTCGTCCTGAGTGTACCAACAGCATCCTCGTTTGGTGACGCGGCTGCAACAAGGTTGCTGAACCTTGCTTGGACCGACGAATATGCCTGGCAGCGAGACACCGTCTTTCTAAATTTCAAGGAGCATGTTCAGGAGTATAGGCCGCCTGGCCTCGGTCCCAAGAAGCGTCGTTTCCTGTGCTGGCACAAACGCTGGTAACGATCGCAGACGTTTCGCGATTCAGCATGTAAGTTTCTGCAAGCGTTTATATTTCAGTATCATGTCTCATTAAATCTGGCGCCGTGTTGGATATGCGCTGGCTGTGGCGAGTAGACTCTACGCCTCGACAGCAATACAATTCTGTACACGCCAGTACTCGGCTTCTTGCACGCAGTCTTACTTGATCAAAAAGCCTCGCGCGTTCTCACAGGCGTGGCATTCTCCACGTCACTTCCCGCATCGTCATCGAGCGAACTTCTTTGCTGCTGCACGTGGCTCTCGCCCTTTGGCTGCCCCTTCATCTCCCAACTTCCTATGCGCTCCTGCGCCTCTCCTCTGCCTCCGTACGTCACGTCCGGGTCCCCGCCGCGCTTCTCTGCACCGCGGCTCCCGGCACCGTCTCTACTACGACGCCGCAGGCGAAATCCGCCGAGACCGCACAGCGCCAACACAGCCAGCGCCACCAGCGCGCCCATGATGACTGCGCCAATTACGCCTGCCACCGCGGGACTCATCCGCGCACCGCCGTTGCCGGCACGGCCCGCAGACCCTTCCTGGCACCACGCGCTCGCGGATCCGCTGGGCTTGCAGACCCGGCACCAGTCTGCCGCCTCTCTGCCAATCGACGCCATCTTTTCGCGAAACGCGAGATACGGGATGCTGCGGCCGCCGTTGCCCGAGCCAAACAGCGAAAACACCTGGAATGCATCACTCTCGTCCGCCGTCGGACGGAAGACGAAACGCACGCTCAAGTCCTCGGGTTTGGGGAAGCCGGCCGCGCCTTTGGCATTTTGTCCAATGAGCTCAAACACGATGGCGGCGCCCGGCGCTGTGACATTGCCGATGGGCGTGCTCAGGACGTTGTCGCGGGTAAGCAGGCCCGCGACCGAGAAGAGCGCCATGAGCGGCTGGCATGAGCCAAATAGCAGCGTCAGCCGCTGCACGCGGCCCGCGGTTCGATTGGCGTCGAGATTTAGCTGGTCCGTGATGAGATGCGCGAGCGTGCGGCCGGCGATGGTCAGCGCAACGCTCGCCGTGTCGTTGGCCGTGCTGGAGCCCGGATCCGACTTGGCCCGCTCCATGGTGAAGGCGTCGGCGGCGAGCCGCGCGAGCGTGGCGTCGGCGTTGGCGAGATTAGCGGCGACGGTGGCGTTGTGCATGTACTCGTAGCGGACGAGGTTGTAAATGTCGTAGGCATTGAACAAGTTGGCGTCGTCGGCGGCTAGAGCGCCCTGCAACGGGCCGGAGCTAAAGAGCTTGGTGTAAAAGTCGGCGCTCTTTTGCGCGGCGTCTTTGAGGGTTGGGTTGGTGGTGAGGTTGGCCGTCGAGGCGTGTTGCCAGGTAGGGCAGCCGACATGGCCTTGAATGCTGCATACGCATGTTAGTCAGTGAATTGGGCCTCTAGACTAGATTGCGCAACAGTAGGCTCACCCAACAGAGTTTGCATCCGTGCTGGCAAGCGTCTCAATCTGCGGATACTGGTAGCCATCGAGAGGATAACTCGTCGTGTTGGAGTCTTCGGCACTCTCAGCCAGCGCCTGACCTCCGGCCGCTTTACCGAAAGCCCTGCTATTCGGCGGATACAGCGCCTGCATGAAAGCGACCGCACCGCCCACCACCCACTCGTCCGTCTGCGCGAGGACCCTCATCTGCCCGTTGTCAATCGCATTCTGCGACAGGCCCTGAATGGTCGCGGCCTCAGACGACGACGATGTATTCCGGACGGTCGACGGCGCGAGGTAGCGCCCGCGAAACGCCGCGCCCTGCTGGTACAGCTGCTGCGCGCCGCTCGGCGTCAGGACCGGGCTCGCGCTGCGCAGAAACGGCGTCGTCTCGCCGTGGTTGACAAAGGCGACGGCGGCCCAGACCTTGGAGCTCGTGCTGGTGATTTGGTTCGCGCTGCCGTCTTCCTGCGCGCGAATGCGGCCGGCCAGCGCGAGGAGGAGGAGGAGGAGGAGGGGCAGAAGAGCAGCTGACGGCGGGGTCATTTTTTTTTTTTCAACCTTTCCCCTCGTCGGCCTGAGAGTGAGTGAGATGTATAGGGCAGAATTTCTTCTCGCACTGTCAGCGTCGCCGTAACGATTTAACGAGAGAGTGAGGAGGTGTCAAAAGCAAGAGCAAAGGTGAGCGGATCGCACGCGACAAGGAAAGATGAATTGGTTTTTGTAAAAATGTAAAGCTAGTTGGGACCGGAAACAGACCATATAGGTCAGTGGTTGGCACGGTCGGCCCCGCCGCCGGCTCCGGCCTAGTACAATAAAAGTGGTGTGGCGCCGGGTGCGGCTGTGGGACGGCAAAGTGCGGAGGAGGGGCAGACCCCGGGGTTTTTATATCGCTGTCAAGGTTCCGCATTTAGTTATTATCTAGCTAGCATCGATATGATCAGCAACGGGCCAGCTTACCCACAGTTGATGACCCTTCACTGAAAATGGTCCTTCAACCGACGTCTTTCAGGTCCCAAAGCGCAGTGTCGCACGACTCTGTGTTGTGGAATAATGGGGTACAAGTGCGGCGCGTCGCATTTTATTACCGTATAGCCTAATATTTTGCTGCATTGAAGACACAAAGAGTCGGCGCCAATAGGGTCAAGCTCTTTACACTAGGTGCCCTGGAAGGTCAAGTAGCTGCTTGTTGTGTTGCATAAATATCAAGCCAGATAGATCAGGCAGAATGATCAGGCTCGTTATCATGTATTTTGCTTCGTTTGGTTTGTTCGTCACTTCTTCTTTTTCCTTTTCTTTCTCTTCATTTCTACCTCATCTTACCCGAAACCTCAACGAAGCTGCCCATCATGAGCAATGGCAGTCCTGGACTGCCTCTCTGAACTACCCTTCTTCGCGCCCTCTTTGCAGCTTCCAGCGACTCTCCCCTTGCCCAAGGGCATCAAATCATGCAACAAAGTCATCAAACAAGGTTATGGACGACGCATCATCTAGATCGGCAAACATTTCATTGTCAAATATGGGACCCGAGTTTCCGTCATGGAGGGACAAACCCTTCTTTACATGAGAAAGACCAAGACTGTCCCGACAGCCGAGCTTTATGCCCTCTACACAAAGTTGAACCTTGAAGGAAAAACGGTCACATACATCATCATGGAATATATCCCCGGCGAAACCCTCGAGACCGCTTGGCCTGAATTATCGCCTGATGAAAGCGTAATGTAGCCTTGCAGCTTCGCAATTATTTCGATGAGCTTCGGAAAGTCCCTTCGCCTGGTTACTTTGGCTGTTTCGGCAATCCTCCTTGTGAAGACTCGGTCTTATGGACTCTGCCATGCGACGACGCTCCTCAGAATGCTCCACTCAGCCGCTCATTCCGAACCGAACACGAGTTTAATCAGGGTCTAATCGAGGTGGGGGTATCTCGACAATAGAGGGACAGAGGAAAATGCCAGATGTTACGAGTGAATGTTCTCGGAAGTCTTGAAGGATCACAGAGCTGTTCTGATGCACGCCGACCTGCAGAAGGATAACATCATCCTCAAGAAAGACAAGAGTCTGGTTGTGATTGATTGGTAGGCGGCGGGATGGTACCCGGTGTACTGGGAGTCTTTCGCCGCTACTCTTGCAGCTAAACTCAGTGATGACTTTTGGAACTACCTTGTCGTTGCACTTGATGCGTACCCCACCGAGTGCGCCTGGTTGAACCCTATGATACGAGAGCTTTGGTGAAGACACAGGAGCTAACACCTGGTAGAAAAGAAGGAGGCCGACACTTGCGAGTTTTGCTCTTGGAAACCCAGTGCAGAGTGATTCTATGATCTTTCAACGCAGCAATTGAACAAGTATTCGAGGTGAAGCAGGCCTGCTTGACTGAACTCGGGACATGTGTCGAGTGCAGTCTTTCGATTTAGTTGTGAGTTATCGCTGGGCAACTTTACTTCCCTCACAGCTTCTTCATATCGATCTCTACAACCCCCAATGTCCTTGCTGCCTCTGCAAGTCTTCTGCGACGCTCCAACCTCACCATCCAACATGAACCAGCGCTACCCCTCCTCCGTAGTGTGCAAGATTCCTGCTACGAACAGAGCATCGACAGCCTCACGCGTCCACTCCTGGCAGCGCCGCAGAGGCTCCCGCGGGTATAGGCGTCTCGCGCCCTCAAACTGCTTCTTGGGCGGCGGGAGGCCTGCGCAGACCTGCTCCACGCGGTGCAGGTCCTCGGGCGCGACCCAGCCCAGGAGCTCTCTTCTCAGGAACTCAAGCGATGTCTCTGGGCGGTGGTTGGTTTTCACTTCAAAGACCATTCCGTTTTGAATGTTGCCGGTCGCTTGGAGCACGGTACCGGCGCCGTCTTGCTCGGTTTCGACAAAGATGGCGTAGTGGTCGCGCGGGGCGCCGAGGGAAACCGATAGAAAAACCCGGTGCTGCATTATGAAAGCGTTGAAGGTGATTTGTCCTGGTTTAGTAGGTAATGCTTATTTCGTAGAGAGTCGGGCGAAGAATCTTGATGAGGCAAACAGGGGGTCTAGGCATCCACCTGCATGGGTGTGACTGGAACTGGTTCAGCCCTTTCCGCCTCGCCCTCCGTTCCCGTACTCTGCTTTTTCTCCCTCAGATTTCCCTTTTTTGCAAGTATGTGATTTGTTTTTCTTGTCCCAGCAACTGTTTGATAACAAAAGGTGTCACGAGCTGCACCTAACTGTCTGGTTGAACGGCTGCCCTACCCTGCATATTATTGACGATCATCACCCCCCCCCCCCCCACCCATCAGGTGCGCTTTGCAGTGGGCAAAACAAACAACCTAAATCGGCAGAGATAAATAAGCGATCAGGGTGTCGGCTGGAGAAGAGAGCCTCCTTCAAACTGGCGCGTGGTGATTGCACGAATGTCGCATGTAGTGGTTGTAGGATGAGAGAACTCAAAATGGAAGCAATTGGAAGGTTTTGCGAATGGTCCCCATTGATGCAGGGAATGTGCAGGCTCTTAAAGCAAAATAAGGCGGCCGTCATCGTCCGGAAAACAACCGCCCCATGAGAAGTGGCTCACCGCTTCAGTGGTTCCATGGTCTAACGGTTATGACTGCGGATTCTGATTCCGCCAGCGAGGGTTCGACTCCCCCTGGAACCTACATTTTTGCTCACCGATCAAATGCCATCTTTTCTTACACTCCCCCTTCAAACACGCGTTCACTATGACTTTCTCCAACTTTCTTTTTGTTTTTTGCCTTTTTCTGATTACAGGTCCGTAGGTGCGTCCCGTGGCTTCTGTTCCGCGGCAACTCTTCCACTATAGACAAGGCTGTAGTTCAGCTACTTGTTCCAATCTCCCAGTGAATGAGGATAACGACAGAAGGGAAAGCAAAGGGTCTTGAAAGTAACAGTTTACACTTTATTTAATTTGAAATGCTTGCGCGGCGAGCGTATGAAAATCGCCATACTTCTTATTCTGCAAGTGCACACTGGATCAGGAGCTAAATCGCGAGTTGTGGCTGGGGCCGCATACCTAAGTGCACAGCCTTATGACGGCGGCTTCAATATACAATATTGACGGGATCCTAGCCTTGCGGTTTCAAGACAAAAAGCCCCGTTTTGCCTTAAAACCACCCCAACGGTCCTCTTGCAGCTGTCGTAGCATGTTGGCCAGGCTTCGATCGACAAATCTGAGCCCTAAAGATGTTGTTGTACATGTCGTCACCACGAAAAGCGACAGTCGAGTCCGACGTGACATGACGGCTCACATTGAACACTAGTGCCATACTGTCCCTTCCTGATTTGGATCTCATGCCTTCGTCAATAGTCTATCTATTCGCAATGCCAGCGTGTAAATCGCCTTGTTGCATTTTGACACAAGCACTAATACTGCTGCTATAGCACGACTGCCTTTAAAACACCCCCATTGAGAATCTGACATTTGTTTTCGACAACCGCTCCGTTTGCTCATCAGTGACGATTCGGCCAAGACCCTTGCGCGGCCTAGCGTTGGCTGTCCGAACATGCCAGACGTTGGCGGGGCGTCGATCGATTAAGATCTGATCAAAGAGAGCCCCTGCATGTGGGCTCTCAGCTACCACTCAGCTCTAGATTCAGTACGTCAAACAGTGACACCATTGCGACATCATATGCTAACGAAGCCACCAAGATGCCAACGTTGGTAATCTCGTCGTCTTTCCCTAATACGGCCTTCACAGCAGACCAGAGGTTGTCCGACCGAGGAAAACCGTAGCATCTTCCTTCCGGCGTGGGGTCCGGGTGCCGACCAACTCAGTCGCACATCCACTTGCCGCCGATGTGTGCGGCGCGGCGCACTACAGCGAGCTGCCGCTCGTGTTTGACAATTTGGACCGGTAGCCGTTTGGCGTTGGCAATTGCTTGGCGGTGGCGGGGGAGGGCGCGCTGAGCAAAACGCTGGCGACGGCGTGATGTTGGGTGGAGTTTTTTCCCGCTGGCTGTGAGGTGATGGCGAGGAAGATACGACCAGGCAAAGGAACTTGAATTGCAGTTTCCTGCTAAATCGGTTGTATGCTTCTATGTATCCATCATATCTCGGTGACCTGATTCAAAATTGTCATCTGTCATGTTCATAGAGTGGCTGACGCGTCGTTGCGCGGTCCCGAGCTTGGAAAGGAGGGGAGTGTCTTCGTCACATCGCATGTTCTTTATCAGATCGTTTGCCTGTGTGATGACATCACGTCTCAGGCAAGGGAATAAACCTCGGTAAGGTATTTGCGAGGAGATGACGATGGCCCTTGTGTCCACGAAGCAGCGCACAGCCACCTAGAAGCCGCTAATCTGAAAAGGGAAGCTCCTCTCCCTGACTTTGAACTTGACTGATGAGTCAGCCGAGAGAACAAAAAAAAAGGTCCCACCAAAAACAGAGGACCCAGCCAGTCCGCCAGTCATCATGGCTTGTGGCTTCTCCTCTCAGTGCTCCCTTCCTGCCGCCCACGCCCACGCCCACTCGCCCACTCGCCCACTGTCTGCTGCCCAAATCCATCCACCAAGTGTTGCACTACCCTGGCCTGGCCCTGACGAGCGACACACCTGCAGCACCATCAACCGATAAACCGAGAAAGACCAAGACTGTACCTCGATTGATTACTCTCACCGCACATATTTTCTCTTGTGCGCCTGCGCATTCTTATGTCCTCCGCTCGCATGGACACCTCACAGGCTACCGCCTGATTACCACCTCCCTCGCTCCTGTTTTAACCCGCCACTCGTTTTCCGCTCGACCCCCGTTTTCACGACCATGGACTCCGACTCCGTGAATGTCGCCACGGGGCCTGCGTCTACCCCCGTCGTCGATGACGCCCAACAACACCTCGAGAGTTCGGATCCCTCCCAGCTCAACTTTCTGCACTCGCCACCGGATAGCAACAACGCAGTCAAGTCTGACGCGAGCGACTCCGAGCTCAGTGAACTCGAAGAGGAGCCCGCCCTCGATGGCGTCCCCCCCGGTCTGAGCGCTTCGGCCGAGCCGCCTGCCGCCGAGGGTGATCAAGATGACATCGGAGACGTCTCACCGGATCATTGGTCCGGCACTGTGCCCGTCTTCAAGCCGACAATGGATCAATTCAAGGATTTTAAGAAATTTGTGCGTTTCCCCGCCCGCCTTGCCTGCGCTGCCCGCCGATCCCTCCTCCTTGGCTAACCCTGCGACGCGCAACAGATGAACAAGGTCGATAGCTATGGCATGACATCTGGCATCATCAAAATCATCCCACCCCAGGAATGGAAGGACGCCCAGCCAAAGCTCGACGAATTAGTCAAACAAATTCGCGTTCGCGAGCCGATCAAGCAGGACATCATGGGCTTTAACGGAACCTACAGACAAGTCAACATTCTTCACGGCCGATCATACAACCTCCCCCAGTGGCGACAACTCTGCGACCAGAGCGAGCACCAGCCGCCCGCGCGCCGAGGCGAACGACGAGCCAATACGGATAAACCGAAACCCCCAAGACCAAAGCCCTCTGCACCGAAACAACCCAAGACGTCGGTGCCCAAGAAGCGTGGTCGCGGACGTCCAGCAAAGAACAAGCCCAAGCACGACGAGGCAGCCGCAGAACCAGATAATCGTCCCATGACCCCCGTCTCTCCAAAGCCAGCGACGGATGAACCAAATGAAGAAAATCCCGAGATTGTCAATTCAGTTGAAACCGATGCACCAGACCTCGAAGGCGGACAAGAATCTGCGCCTGCGCCTAGCCGAATGGGTGGGCGTATGGGAGGTTCCAAGCCTGCCAAAGAAAAGACGCAATCTGTTTCAGCCCGAAGAAAAAATGGTCGTCGCGAAGGATCTGTCGCCATTGATGAGGAAGCCTTCAAGAACTTTGACTACAAAATGGATATATCCGACTACACTGCCGAACGATGTGAGGAGCTGGAGAGAGCATACTGGAAGACCCTGACGTATGCGGCTCCCCTGTATGGCGCTGACATGATGGGGACTCTATTCGAGGACTCTGCCGATACCTGGAACCTCAACAAGCTGCCTAACCTTCTTGATGTCCTCGGTACCAAAATCCCTGGCGTCAACACGGCATACCTCTATCTAGGAATGTGGAAAGCCACATTCGCTTGGCATCTCGAGGATGTGGATCTATACAGCATCAACTACCTTCATTTCGGCGCACCAAAGCAGTGGTACAGCATCTCGCAAGCCGATGCCCCAAAATTTGAAAAGGCAATGAAAAGCATTTGGCCTGCCGACGCCAAGTCTTGTAGCCAATTCCTGCGCCACAAGGGTTACCTGATCTCCCCACAGCATCTCTTGTCACACTACGGCATTCGCGTCAACAAGTGCCTTTCATATCCCGGAGAGTTTGTCGTCACATACCCTTACGGCTACCACTCTGGGTACAACCTGGGCTACAACTGTGCCGAGGCCGTCAACTTTGCTCTTGATTCATGGTTGCCGATGGGTAAAATTGCAAAGCGATGCGAGTGCTCGCAAGCGCAGGACAGCGTTTGGATCGATGTTTATGAAATTGAGCGCAAGCTGCGCGGTGAACCGACACCGGAATACTACGAAGAGACGGAAGACGACGAAGACGAAGACGATGAAGACTTGTCGGGACTGCCTTCTCCTCCGTCCAACGGCGTCAAATTCAAGGACGGAAGGAAGCGCAAACACGGCGGAGACAAGGGGCAAAGGCTCAAGATCAAAAAGGTCCGCTTGCGTCTCAAGTCCAGAGCAGACCCCCCGTGCTGTCTTTGCCCCAACGACTTTGTTGGCATGGATGTTTTACCCACCAACGATGGCCGCAAGGCTCACCGAATGTGCGCCATGTTCATTCCCGAAACATACATTGACACAGTGGAGGGACAGGATGTTGTGTGCAACGTCAACAATATTCATAGGGACAGGCTTGATCTCAAGTGCTTGTTCTGTCGCTCCAAGCGCGGCGCCTGCTTCCAATGCTCACAGAAGAAGTGCGCCCGGGCCTACCATGCGACTTGTGCCGCTGCCGCTGGTGTATTCATCGAGGAGCAGGATATTCCAGTATATGGCCAAGACGGTGTAGAGTACAAGGAGCAAGCCTTCGAGTTTAGCTGCCGCTTCCACCGCACCAGACGAGATAAAAAGCTCGACAGCCTGGCGCTGGAGGGCGACGAGCGCATTCATCGCGCGGCTGAAGCTGTCAAATCTACCGAAATTTGCCAGTTTCAGTACGCCAAGGGCGACATCTTTGCTGGACTGGTTATCGATAATCGCCGCGACGAGGAGACCTTCCTGGTCAGCATCGTTCCCAGTGGCGAGCGCATTGAAATTCAATGGAAATGGCTGCTCATACCTGACCCGTCCGATTATCACCTGCCCAAAGCATCGCCAAACGCCCTACCACTGCCTGCGTCAGAGAAGGCGAGAAACAGACTCAATGCCAAGAGACAGGATGACGACAAGCCGCGCAAGGACGATGAATTTGCGGAAGGATACACATGGGCCGAGTTCAATCTGTATGACGAGGTGGTCAATAAAGACCAGGTCAAGGTCGACTTTGCCAAGCCAGATCAAATGTGGCATTATCTTGGCAAGTCCTCGACAGAAGCGAAGGCTCAATACACCGAGGATGTTGCCAAACAAAGACATAATCCAGGAGGGAATTTCCTGGATACCATCCCGAAACCACCAAAGCCTGTTGCAGCGCCGAAGTACAAGCAGTACCGCCAAGGCGCGCCGAGCGGCTACATGCACCAGCACTACAATGGAGGCTATATTCCACCGCCGAGTATCGGAAATATGGTCGTAGGTAGACCGTATACGCATCAGCAGTACGGACCTGCTAAGACAGCTGGTGTGCACGCCTTGCCAAACTCGTACAACTTGCCGGCGCACCATCAGCCAGCACAAATGGGCTGGAACAACACGCAGTCAGAAGGGCCCAGGTACAGTGTACACCCTTCCGTGTATCAGACGTATCAGTACTTCCAGGTTCACTACAACAGGGAACCGGCTCGGTACCGCACGCCATATGCGACCTACGGCGGTTTCATCAACGGCTATGAAACTAATTATAGAGCCGTTTTGATGGCCAACGGTAACCAGGCTGATGTGATGAGGCGGTTGAGCTTCGCCGGATCCTCACCCCAGGCAGGCATTCCGCAGAACGGCAAACATCGTCCTGTGACACACAACGCTAAACTTTTACCTGCGGCTACGCCGCCATCGAAGACGGATAAAACAAAGGCAACACCACTTCAAAAGGTGTACCAAATACCCTCAAAACAGTCGCCGGTACCGCTCCCACCGGGCTTCCTTGCAGCAATGGGCACATCCACTCCAGCAAGTGCGCCAGTGAAGGCATCTCAACCCGCGCCTCTATCGACAATGCCAGCAGCACAGGCAACAACGGCGACTTCAAGCGAAACCTTGCCTGCGAAGCCAATTGAGGCGGCAAAAATTTCTACGACACCAGTGCCGCTTCCCTCGTTTGCCCTGACGCCGCAGCAGCATGCCTCGGCACTGAAGCACATGCACACAGCGCAGGATAATGGCGATGTGGATATCAAGTCATCGGCAGCCGACTGTACAGAAGGTATTCTACAACAAAGCAGCCAAGCGCAGCTAGAGCAGCAAGAATTTGTTGATGTTCCAGGCCGAGAATCTATGGAATTCGTCGACAACATGATGCGAAATCTACGACGGGCCTCACAACAAGGGATGTCGCCAAATCCATGACCAGACTTTTAGCGAATTCGAAATGTACGCTGGAGACGAATATGATGATGTGCTTTTTTATGGTTGATTAATTTTGCTGCGGCTAGGTTGTTTTCCTTGATTGTCATACCCGGCGTTTGGATGGGACCTGGGGCGTCTTCTATAGTGTGAAACGGAGTGCTGCGCTTCGAGCGCGTACGGGAGATATAACGGCGTAAAAATCGGGTGGTGGTTTTCTTTTTATTCTTTTCTTGCTTTTTGTCGTCTTTGCTCAAATTTGTCTGCTGGCGAGACATTTCAGTCTCTGCCTACGCGGCTGTATAGTAGCCAGACAGTGTTGGCCCATGTATTGTTTAGTGTTGTTTAATGGGACGTCTTGCTTGATTTGAAATCCACTATTCAACTACAACATTATGCTGTGTAAATTTAGCTTGAGCTTACTTCTTTGACCTGTAATGGACCTCGACGTGGAGAGCGATTAGATAAAGCTTACCTAGCAATACAGATATAGGCACAGTCTCTACCCCGCTTCTGCCTTATGGGTCCGATGCTATGCTTGCGCCGCCGTTTCCAGTACATTCACTGGCTTTCCTTGCCCTTAGCTCTTGCGATGACGTGATGTATTTATTATCGCCCCGAAAATCGATTTGAGGCAAGAGGGTAGGCCCCTCTCGTCCCGGGACTTAAAGTTTCTTTGAAGAATATAAATTCGCTGCAAGCATCCTTGATCTTGTGCACTCTCCGTAGACAGCTTATTCTCAATTTTACCATGTCTAAACTCATCACTGTATTTGGCGCCACCGGCAACCAGGGCGGGTCCGTCATCGACCACATCCTACGTGATGCTCAGCTTTCCAAAGAGTACAAAATTCGCGGCATTACCCGTGATACGTCCAAGCCAGCTGCCAAGGCATTAGAGAAGCGAGGCGTCGAGATTGTCTCGGTCAGTTTTCTAGATTCAACGCAGCAAACGCTGTCGGCGGCGCATTTAACAAGAGCTACGTGTCACAGGCCGATCTTAACTCGACGGATTCTCTTCTGAAAGCTCTGGCAGGGTCTTATGCCGTGTTTCTCGTTACAAACTACTGGGAAAAGGCCGACGGCAACCTCGAATATTCTCAGGGCAAAAATGTCACCGACGTTGCTATAATTTGCGATGTTTCATACTTGATCTTTTCCTCTCTTCTACATGTCACTGAGGAGTCGAACGGCCGACTGAAGCACGTCCCGCATTTCGACAGCAAGGCAAACGTTGAAAAGTATATCAAGTCGTCGGGGATCAAGTGCGCATTTGTCCTGCCTGGATTCTACATGCAGAACCTGACGACCATGATTCGCAAGGGCGATGACGGGGTATATCAACTTTTTTATCCTGTCGATGGCAACAAAGCCAAATTCCCACTATTCGATGCTGCCAACGACACTGGTAATTGAGCCTTTCCCCAGTGGCGCCTTGCGTTCATCACTGGTCATTCACTAACTGTCTCTAGGACTGTTTGTCAAGGCCGCTTTGAAACACGAAGACACGCTCAATGGAAAGCGTATTCTCGCGTCGTGTGACTATTATACCAGCGAGCAAATTGTTGAAACCTTTTCCAAAGTGACTGGCAAAAAGGCGAGGTTCGTCCGCGTCACACCAGACGAATTCCGCAAGTCGCTGCCCGAGAATATAGCTCAGGAGCTTCTTGAGAACCTGCTATTTGTTGAAGATCCTGGCTACTTTCTTGGAGCTAGTCTTGATGATAGTCTGCGTCTTGTTGATGAGAAACCAACGAGTTGGGCTGATTTTGTGAAAACGAATGCTGCGGTATGGGAGTAGCTTGTGCCAAAGCATAGCACGGGCTTGGACACAATTAGCTGTGCCAGTAGCTGGCTTACTCTAGACCATGCTAGTCTTCATATGCAGAATCGAGAATTTTTCTCTGAGTGAGTACAGATTTATCGCACTTTCGATGTGAGAACGTGAAGTTTAATCGCAGACGACGTATGCCTTTCAGGAGCAGACGTAATATATTGAACTAGTTACGGTATGTTCTTAGCGTACGTGTCAAAGAGGCAATTGTCTTGACTTGTGATCCATCACTTTTCAACAATAATGAAGTTCTAACAGTATCTTACCTTCCGCGGTTTAGAACCCCTGAAGTTATCAAAAAGAATCAACTCAATGATAAGTTTGATTCATTATAGAATAACCTATTATAGTAACGTTAACAGATTCTCTTCTGTAACTAGTACGCGGTCCACCCTGCTCGACAGCACGTCATTTTACTAGTTAGTGCTATGCGAGGCCTAGCCTCTATCCGTACTGCAGCTGCGATAACGGCTCTCCCCAACGTGACCCCACATCCACCAGACAAGACGTCCCACGCAATTGGGAGGGGTCCAATGTCAAAAGTTACGCAATTCATCCACGCAGCACCATACCTTTCGACGAGGCTGTTGAAGCTTGAGATACAAGAGATTCGACAGTCGACGAATGTCTGCATTTACTGCGTCGACCCGTCCTCTTGCTCGCAAGCTCGCCGACGCCGGCGCCTCTCTGATTACCCCAACTGCGCTCCGCACCACGACGCGAGGACTCTGCGCGACCATGAGCCTCTCCGGAAAGCTCAAGCCCGCAGCGCGGGTCTCTGGACAGAAGCAAGATGTCTGGTAAGAACTAAAGAAGAAATAAGCACACTCTTGGAATTCTTTCCCTGTGGGGTTCGACACGTGGTAACATAGTCCACCGTCCTGACAAACACATCTCCCTTTGCAGGTCCATCATCAACGAAGCAGCGGCCGCCTCGCCCAAGCAGCCGATTGTCAACATGGGTCAGGGTTTCTTTGGATACAACCCGCCGCAGTTCATCCTCGACGCGGCCAAGCAGGCACTAGACCGCGTCGACTGCAACCAATACTCGCCGACCAAGGGACGACCGCGGCTCAAGAAGGCGATTGCGGACTCGTACTCGCCGCACTGGGGCCGGGCCATTGACCCCGAGACGGAAGTGACGATTACGACGGGAGCCAACGAGGGCATGCTAAGCGCGTTTATGGCGTTTCTGGAAGAAGGCGACGAGGTTATCATTTTTGAGCCCTTTTTCGACCAGTACGTGGGAATGTAGACGAGAAGCTGGGAGATGCGTGAGGATGGACTGACAGAGTGCTAGGTATATCTCGAATATTCAGATGCCGGGGGGCAAGATTGTCTATGTGCCGCTGCATCCGCCGCCGACTGGCGCGACAAAGACGTCGTCGGCGGCAGACTGGACGGTGGACTTTGCGGAGCTGGAGCGTGCGATTACGCCCAAGACCAAGATGATTGTCATCAACACTCCTCGTGCGTATTTTCTTCTCTTCTTTCAAGAAGTGAACAGTGCAAGTAAGCCAGGCAGCAAAGGTGCTGACTTTGACAGACAATCCCGTGGGCAAAGTCTTTTCCAAAGACGAGCTGCAAAAGATTGCCGACTTGTGCGTCAAGAACGAGATTATTATCCTGTCGGATGAAGTCTACGACAAGCTGTACTATGTACCATTTACGCGCATCGCGACGCTGTCGCCCGAGGTTGAGCGGCTTACGCTGACGGTGGGCTCTGCGGGCAAGAACTTTTACGCCACGGGCTGGCGGGTGGGTATGTGCTGCTTCTGGGGGGGGGGGGGGG